>JAQGCH010001185.1:0-16897 GCA_034699485.1 Nanhermannia elegantula | reverse complement strand
TTGTTGAGTTATCCGAACCGAAGATCCTCCTAAATATTCGGCACAAAGTTTCAAACATTTAGTGTTAATATCTTCTGGGGTTTCACCTCTCATCACATTTTGGCGATTTTGACATTCTTCTAAATTTTTAGCTACTAATGAATTGTCTGAAGAGTCGCTCATTTTGAAACTAGAAGTAAAATGAATTGTTTATATATGAAATTCTTTGAAAATTTTGTTGTATTATTTTTAAAAAAAAACAACTATTAATCAAACAGATGACAAATTGAAAATATGACAGATTTTCAAAGTTCGATGCAATTTAATACTTGATTTCTATGTTAAAGTATTAAATTGCTTGTAAAGAAAACAGTAAAATAACTTTTAAGTTATTGAGAATCAGTTCCTGTTTAATATTCAATAAAGTAATAACTCGATAAAGTTTATAAGTTAATGAAACCCCGATATAGTCTATACCAGTGATGGGCAACTCATTTTGCCCAAAGGGCCAGAAAAAACATTGTTTATGTTGATGGACTGCAAAAATATAATAAAATGAATTATAAACAATTATAAAAAAATTCTACTATTATTTTGTTTGGGAATTCTATTAAAACTATTTTCTAAAGGAAAGTTGAAAGTTTCTACAGTTTTTCAAAAAGTGAGTGGTCCGCAAAAAATCATTGAGCGGGTCGCCAGTTGTCCATCACTGGTCTATACCATCGCAAGAGTTTTTATTTTTAAAAATAAAATAGATATCGGAAAAAGTTTATTCTTAACTAAATTATATAACTCGTTATTTAAGATGACATTTAATTGTTGAAAAGCGAAGAAGAGATAATATAATACAACTTATATTATTGAAAACTTAAAGCCAATCAAATGAATAGATATGTGAATCTATAAAACCGTATAAAATATGTTAAATTGAATTAAACCCAAATTTAAAGATTCAAATATAGCTCTCAAACATTGATCTCATATATGAAGACTAGAGTGCACTCACTTTGACTCTCAGTTTTGCAAATAAACAAAACTTTGTTTACATTTACAAATAGTTTATTTATTTTTTGTGTTAAACATCAGTTAATTATTTATTATTTAATTATTAAATACTAAACACCGCTAACCATGAGATCAAAAGCCAAACAAAATAATAGTAAAGATGTCGAAAAATTTGATGGAATAATAAATGAATTGCGAAATGAAATCAAAATATTGAAAAGAGATTCAGAAAGAGATCGAAATTTAATTACAATTTTAGAGACTATTAAACAAAATACTGAACTATTATTAAATGATTGCAAATGTGTCTCAAATACTGAGATTAGAAGTGACACAAAACTATTGATTCAAAATTATGAGACTATTTGTGTTCACACAGACAACAGTTCTCAACATTTGAATAAAGAGAAGAATATTCTTATGAATAATGAAATACTGATTAATAATAATAACAATAATATTAAACGTAAAACAAAAACAATTAAAAGACAAACAAATGTGAAGAAAGAAAACGAAGAGAAGAATGAATTGAAGGAAAGCATTAATTATAATAAACACAAAAAGTATAACAACAGGAAAGAGTTCAATAACTTGTTGGTGAAGAAAGTGGAGAACGAGTGGATGTGTTTGAATCCCGGGTGTGGTAAACAATACCAGCATTTGTCGAAACTGAGGCGCCATTTGATAACTCACACGAGTGTTAAACGGTTTGAGTGTCCGTTCAATGACTGCCAGAAGAGCTTCAAATGGAGAGAAGGACTCAATAAACACATTGAGATTCACTCCAAAGGAAAACCCGACAAAACCATTAAATGCCAGTCAAATGAATGCAATCAATGGTTTAGACACCGGTTTGTAATGTTAGAGCACTTCCGGCGAAAACACCTCAAAATCATACGTTTTAGGTGTGAGTACGAAGGCTGTGGTCAGGGCTTTGTTAGCAAAAGCGAATACGACTCGCATTTGGGTCTCGAACACATCGGAAGACCTCTTTTTAATTGTGAGGAATGTCTCAAAAATTTTACCTCACATTCGAGTCTAATTCAACACAAAAGACTCAGACATTTGAAAGTGAAGAACTATAAGTGCGATTTTGAGTCCTGTAATGAGTCGTTTCTTACTAAAGATCAGCTGAATCTGCACTTACACGACGTCCACAACTGCAAAAAACCTCTGTCCTGTGATTGGCCCGGATGTGAGTTCAGCACTCTTTATACCAAAAGTCTGAGTCGGCATAAACTGATCCACACAAACGACAGACCCTGGAAGTGTTCGTGGCCTCAGTGTTCGTGGGCTTTCAAGTAAAAACTTAATACATATTAATATTAATACATTACTATTTTAATAAATTTCATATTTTTCAGACAGCCCAACACTCTGAAGGCTCATCTGCTCACACATACAGGCGAACGACCCGTTCTTTGTGATGACTCTAATTGTAAATTAAGATTTCAGACAAAGAGATCGATGAAAGTTCACTTCAATAAAAAGCATAGTAGTTCTCATTTTTAATTATTTGCTTCAAATTTAACATTTTATATCTTTTTCTGAATCTCTCGACTGTTAAAACTTTCTTTCACTCATCAATAATATAAACTCGATTTAAGCTTTAAATTATTTCTGCGTTAATTTGTTGATTGCATTTATCGATTAGATAAATAAATTTTTATAAAAATTTTCTCTTAATTTATTTGCATTTAATGTATTATACAATAGAATACAATAAAAGTAAGTTTAATAACTATTACATTCATTAATTAATACCCGTTTCATAAGATACTTATAATATGGATAAGACTTGATTTGTGCGTAATCAATGTGCGATCCCTTTTAGTACCTGTGGTAATGTTTATCTTTTAAACAGGACAGAAGGGTTAGCCGGGGCTACAATTCCAAAAAGTTTTTAAAAAAATAAAATATTAAACCTTTGGTCCCTTTGTCTTTCTTATTTTTGGTTCATTTAAAGGTAAAATAAAAATCTATGCATTTATATAAACAAATCTGAAATGGGGTCAGTTTTTGACTCACAGCTCAAAATATATATAATGCTCAGAAGCACAAAAGCCCAACCCCTGCCCCAAAAGCTATGTATGTCTGATGTTTACATTTATTATTATAAAAACAATATTTAACTCAATGTAAACACAAATTGCTGTCAAAAATAATTTTAATGTTTTATACAAAATGAATGAATAAAATGATTGTTTTCTAACAAAATCACAATTTAATAGTCTATTAATATAGTAATTAATTAATAAAATGCCTAAAAATAAGACAGAATTAAGCGTTAAATTAAATAAATATCTGAAAGAATTTGGAAAAGTGTTATCAGTGGAGGGAATGGTTCTGTTGTGTAATGTCTGCCAAAAACAGATCAAAAACCCTTTCCTTAAGTCTAATGTAACCCAACATTTGTCGACTTTAAGGCATAACCAAAATCTCGAAGATTTTAAGCAAAAACTTAACGAAAAATCATTTAATAATAATTTAAGAAATTTTGAAGAAATGAACGAACAATTGATTGCAAATGATTTCGATTTAGAGAATAAACGGCTTAAAAATGATTTGAAAAAAGCAGAAAAACTTTTGTTCACTGTTTTGGAATCGATTAAAGACAAAGTGAAACAACTGTTGATTGAATGCAAATGTGTTGACAATTGTTTACTAAAGAATGAAACCAAACAATTGTTGGAAAAATACGAACAAATCAGAGAAGATATTAATCTTAAAATAAGCGATAAATTCATTGATTCTGTAATTATGAGTAATAATGAAAATGAAAACAATAATAATATCGCGAATGAAAGTCAATTAGATTTTAATAAAAGAAAATTTCAAGTTTCAGTCATTAAATCGGATAAAAAGCCGATTAATTCAGTTTCAGCTGAAAATAAACAGAAGAAAACATTTGAAACGAGAAAAAGGATCCGAAAGAAAATGGAGCGCAAGAAAAAGCATTCGTGTCTTTGGCCCGGATGTGAACTCGAGTTCGGCAACAATTCTAAACTTAAGCTTCACTTAAGAGTTCATTTACCGGAAAAGAAGTTCGTTTGCAATGAACCGAATTGTGGCAAAAGTTATAAAAACTTTGATTTTTTCAAGACTCACATTCAGACGCATAAAACGGGCCAAAAAATAATGTATAGCTGTGAATGGGAGGGCTGTCCCAAACTGTTCGCCTTTAGGTATCAAATGAATCAACACATAAGAGTCAGTCATCTCAAAGAAATGCGATTTAAGTGCGAATGGCCTGAGTGTGGGCTCAGGTTTCAGAATAGGAACCAATACGACTCTCACGTGAGTCAGTCTCATGTCGGACAAAACCTATACAAATGCGACGAATGCAAGAAAAGTTATCCGACAAGAGCTAACCTTTTGAGACACAAACATCAGAACCATTTAATAACAAAGAACTATAGGTGTGATTATAAGGACTGCGGAGAAAAGTTCGTAAGAAAAGAATTACTGCTCATTCACAGGAAAAACATTCACAACTGTCAGGTCGGGTACTTGTCGTGCGATTGGCCCGGATGTGAATACCGTGTGTATTAGGCTATCATTTTATTATTTGTTAATTAAAATTCTAATACAATCTAATATTTTTATTGACTGATAGAATCGCCAAATTCTGATACATTAAAGAAACACAAATGGCGTCATACAGGCGAACGACCCTACAAGTGTTCGTGGCCTCAGTGCGAATGGGCCTTTCGACAGGTTTTCTTTGCTTTTTAAACTAAAAATTTTAATTTAAACTTTTTTGTTTTATCTCTCAATAGAGCTGGCATTTGAAGGTTCATATGTTGAAACACACCGGCGAGAGACCTGTCGCCTGTCATCAGCCCAACTGTGAAATGAGATTTCAGTCGAGACAGTCGATGAAAATTCATTTCGACAAAACACATGTTTAACTATACTTTTGTTTAAATATAAATTTAAATTAATATAAACTTTTAACTTAAAGATCAATAAAAAAAAATCAGTAAATGATTGTTCATTACTTGCATTACTTTTATTTCTTTTTTATTAAATTTTGTATTATTATTGCATTTAATTAAATAAAATAATAAAATAAATATAAGTTTAATCTGAGTCCTCATTAAGTAGTGATTTATTTAAATAAAAATATACTGATATTGATATGAAAAGAAATAACAATACTTAATAATAGTATTAAAACAAATTTTTAGCATTTAATAAATTAATGGCTAATAATATATAGAAATGACCCCTTATTTAGATGAATCCCTTCAATGTTTACATACTTTTATCTTTAAAACTAATTATTTATTAATTCATTTAATTCTTTTTAAGCATTTAATTAAATCATTTGTAAAACAATTGAAATATAATATCAAACAAAAAAAGTTAAATTAAAAAATTGGTGAACTTTTAGTTATAAGTTAAATGAAAAGTATATAAATATTTTGTAAACCTATTTATTAAAACACTTTTAAAACATTAATATTTAGTGTTTTATTAGAAATAATTGACTAAAAATCGATTGAATTAATAATAATTAAATGCGAAGAAATGCCAAAACCAAAGACCAAACTATCTGTTAAACTGAACAGTTATTTGAGTGAATTCGGGACTGTTTTGTCAGTTAAGGCAAACTCTCTTTACTGTAATGTCTGTAATAAAGAGATTAAGAAAGCGTTTAAGAAGTACTCAATTAAACAGCATTTCGGGACTCAAAGACATATCAATCAACTCAAAGGTTTCGATCAATGCAAACAACTGTTCATTAACGAAGACAATCAACAAAACGTTTCGACCATTGGTTCAAATATTAGCCAAACTTTTGACGAAACTAACGATGAATTAAGTGATAATCAAATGATTTTAGAGAATAATAGTCTCAGAAATGATTTGAAAAAATCAGAAAAAATTTTGTTCACTGTTTTGGATTCGATTAAAGACAAAGTGAAACAACTGTTGACTGAATGCAAATGTGTTGACAACTGTTTACTAAAGAATGAAACCAAACAATTGTTGGAAAAATACGAACAAATCAGAGAAGATATTGATTTAAATGATTGTCAAAGTTTTGAACTAAAAGTTAAAAACAGTAATCACTTTGAGATCAAAGCTCGAGATAATGGCAATAATTATAAGAGTATTGTGAAGAAAAAGAACAATTT
This sequence comes from Nanhermannia elegantula, assembly GCA_034699485.1. Classification (NCBI taxonomy): domain Eukaryota; kingdom Metazoa; phylum Arthropoda; class Arachnida; order Sarcoptiformes; family Nanhermanniidae; genus Nanhermannia; species Nanhermannia elegantula. The sequence goes on along the minus strand of JAQGCH010001185.1, from coordinate 10,769 downwards.
AAACAAAAATGGTCTCAAAAATCCTTTTTTGAGTCGAAAACTTAAAACCAATAGTATTAAAAATGAATTAAAAGTTAAGAAAGAAGTAGTGATGAGAAGAAAGAAGTTAAAGAGCGATCAGAAGAACGAATACCTGTGTGTATGGCCCGGATGTGACATGAAGTTTGACATACAATCAAAGCTTAATTATCACTTCAGAGTCCATACGGGAGAGAAGAAGTATGTGTGCACTCATCCCAACTGCGGCAGAGCTTATAACAGACTCAGCGTTTTTGAGTATCACATGGAAATACATAAGTCGGGTCACAACAAGATCTATAAGTGTGAATGGGATGGATGCGAGAAAATGTTTGCCTTTAGATTCCATATGTTTCGCCATTTGAGAGTCAATCACTTGAAAATAGTGAAGTTCAAGTGTGAGTGGCCTGACTGTGGGCTCGGATTTCCCAACAGAGACCAATACGATGTTCACGTGGGACAAACGCATTTGGGTAAAAATCTGTATGAGTGTAATTGGCCTGAATGTGGTAAACGATACCAAACAAAAACTCATTTGCAAGTTAGTCATCAATATTTTTGCCATTTTTTATTCTAATACTCAGAATCTGATTATTATTTTTTGGTTAAAAACTTATTTCAATACTAATATTTGTTAATCTAATAAAGAGTTTGATTCAGTTCTGATACAAAAGTTTAATCTTTTTATATTTGAACTAATTTTGTCTCATATAAAAGGTTAAAACAGTTTAATATTTAAACAATAATTATTCTACACTTTAGTTTGTAGTGTTCAGCTCTCCCTTTTGTTTTTTATCAAAATATGATAAAATACCTTTAAATTTAAGCTCTAATACAATGTTCTGTATATAAAACAAAAGCATCAAAAATTTCATATTTTTAATGTTTCTAAAAAATGTTAAAATTTCAAAATAATTGCGCGAAAATGCTTTTTCAGACAAAGTCTCTTAAGATCGATGAGTTTTTGACGCCCCCTCGAAAATTGAAGAATTAGTGAAAGCGCTGAAAGCCTGGCACTTAAGTTAATCTCAAAACTATTACAATTGCAATGAATAATATAAATGTTTGTCGACTTATGTATATTGTTTGACAGATATTTAGTTTTGGAATTGCACCCAAACCTAAGTAGAGTTAATTGTTTTTAATATAAAGGTTTATAATAAAATGTAATGATTTAAATGGTGTGATAACATAAATTTGATTATAACATTTCAGAGACACCTTCACTTATGCCATTTGAATACAAAGCGATATAAATGCGATTTTGAGGATTGCAAAGAGAGGTTCATAAAGAAAGAGCATATGATTAATCACAAGAATTTGGTGCATAATTGTCAAAAGCCTCTGTCTTGCGATTGGCCCGGATGTGAGTTCAGTACAGTTCATGCGAAAAGTCTGAAGACCCATAAAATGAGACACACAGGGGAACGACCGTTCAAGTGTGCGTGGCCTCAATGCGAGTGGAGCTTTAGAAAAAACTGTCACCTAAAGGCCCATATGTTAAAACACACTGGCGAGAGACCCGTCCCTTGCGATCACTCCAATTGTGATCAAAGGTTTCAGTCGAGACATGCCATGAAAGTTCATTTCGATAAAACTCATAATATTTGAATTGAAGTTTAGTTTCATTTCATAATTGCAATCATATAGTACTGTACTCTGGCTTTAGTTTTGAAATATGTAAACGAAACTCATTTATGTAAATCACGTTCTCTCACATTATTTTGTTATGTTATGTGAACGTAAACTAAATCCACAGTTACTGTATTTTTAGGATCAAACCTAACATATGCGTGATTTAAAGCAATGAACACTAGTTTTATTTGATTTAAAATAAAAGTTTTCTTGGTTTCAAAAAGAGTGATATTTAATATTAATATAATATATATTTAATATAAATCCCATATTTTGATTGCAATTGTTTCGTAAATTATTTTAAATTATTAGCTGTAATGATAAAATTGGTTCGTTTTAATGTAACTTTATTTAAATTGATTCAATTTTGAGAAAACAAACACATAATGATAATTATTTTATTTTAATAAAACTTTATTATCTTGTTTTCAATTTGAATTTATTTTTTGTTAATTATTATCAATTAATAAAACTAAATGCAAACCATTTCAAGTTTTTTCTAACTTTTTAGAAACGAGTATTTATAACAAGTGATGGACAAATCTCGAGCGTTTTGCAATTTTTGTCGAGCGTGAGGGCGAGCGTTAAGTGTATGTTTGGAAACAAAGAGTTTTATTTAAGCAAAATTACATACTTTTGTAATAAACACAGTTTTAAAGAATTTAGGCATAGAGTCGCCCAAATATCACATTTTCTTATAATAAACTAATTTTATATAATAAAATATCTCCTAACTTATGAAATTTGCTAAATATGGCGCTCGGTATATGCTCGGTACCCCAGCGTGAGAGCGAGCGCGCACTCGAGCGTGAGCGCCGAGCGCGCTCATCACTGCTTATAACAGCGTTCTGACCCGTAGTATGTAATGGTTTACCATATTCCTAAAAAAATATGAACAAAATTTAGAATTTTTTACATTTTCACTTTTTAAAATTAAATTGAAGTTAAATTCATAAAATTTATGGGCAGTCTAATTGTCTATATTTTAGAAATGTGGCCAAACCATTACTGGCAGTTTAATGCAATGGAGATGTATGACTTGAACCTGCGTGTCAGACACTCATAATAGACATTAAGATGTATTGCTGCTGCAGTACTCAAATACTAATTGTTTAATTAGTGCCTCACATCTAATCCTGATGTGAAAAACTTTATAAAGCAATGCTATTCTTAACTGTTAACTCTTTGAAATCACATGCCATGAAATTTATTCATTGAACGATCACATAATTTAAATTGTGTGGTCAGTAAAAAATATAACAGAACAAACAATTCGATGTTCTGAATAAATTTCACGGATTTTGGTTTAGAAATTCTTTTGGGAACCGGAACTATCATTTCAATTAATTGTTATATAATTTGAATAACAATATCTTCAATATTTTTGAATAACAGAGTATTATTTAATAAAAGATAAAGTTAATCGAAATTTGACCTCAAAGTTTGAAAAACACTAATTAATTGATAGTAATTATATGAGAAATCACTTTAACTAATGCTTGTTTATTATTAATGATGTTTTTCACACACATTTTTTGCGGAAGAAAAGATTGACCACAATTAGGGCGAAAGAGTATTAAATACATAATTATACTTCGTTTACAAATGTACTGTACCTAGCGTTGCAAACATTAAATTTATCATTAAATTTAATGAATGCAGAGAAAATTTATTAATTTTTTAAAGAAAAGATCTGAAAATGTTGGAAAATTGTTTTCAATTGAATATAATACTTGATTATCTGACAATAATTTGAAAGAATTTGATATTTCAGAGTTGAATTATAGAGAATATGCAATAATAGATTTAGGAGAACATAATGTTTTGATGATAACACACAATTTTAACATTTTGCTGTATTTTAAATTTTACACTAAATTTATTTAATAAATTTTTAACATTAAACTTAGTGCTTTAGAGAAAATTTATTAAATTTAACAAGGCTAACTGTATCTGTACGGGTATTTCTTTAAATTGATGAGTGACTCACTTTTCTCTTCAACTTATGAATGGAGTATTTTTGTAATATATTCTTCGCTTTTTCTGACTCATGAGAGCGTCTGAGAGTCAATAAAGAAGATAATTTTAAAATTACTAAAGTTTTACAATTCATTATTAATAATAATGCTATAATATATTCAATAGAATAATAATAATTTATTATATCATAAAAAGATATATTTTATTATTAGATAAGTTATTAATAATTTATCATTACTTGTATATATGTATATAAATGTATTTTATTGTAATTACGCTTACTTAACAACTATTTTAAAAGTTTTATTGAATTTGATTTTTACTTATATTGCATTCCTTTCTTTAAATAATTTTATAGAAATAGTCAATTGAAGACACGAAGACAGTAAATATCTATGAAACCGCTAATTTATAGTCTATTCAATGTTGTAATTCTGTATTAAAACCATAATTAAGTTTATCGAATTTAATGCAATCCCGAATAAGGTCTAAATATTAAATGAAAACCATCGGTTATTCATAAAAAATATTCGATTTTTACTTATAAAAATTGCTTAAACTTATTTCTATTTTAAAGCCATAAATGATGAAAAGCTAATGAGAGAGTACTGTATTTAAATTATAAAACAAATTGCAATCTATATTTAAATCTTATTTAAATATCTTAAATGATTTCCGGAAGATTTTTTCTTAGGTTGAAATGATTCTGATTTTTATTTATTTTTATGCTCTATTTTTGCCATTGAAACCAATTTAGATTTTCTCTTTTATAGAGCACTTCGCAACTAGAATTAGAGTGATAAGAAAAGCATTTAAATGAAAGAGAAAATACCTGTAATAAAGTAATAAGTTTAATTCCAATAAAAATATGCGCAGTTTATTACTTTAGTAAATACTAATATTTTAATTACGCGTAAGTTAGAAATATTAATGTATAAAATGAAATCTAATCATAAGAAAAATAAAACAATTATTCCGCTTTACAATTATTCAAGTTGAGGTCTATTTGCAATGCTATAGCGTTATTATAAATACATTTATCATAAATTTTTCGACCTTCGCTTCAATAGTAAATAGTTATTTTCATAGTCATATCACATTTAAAGTTATTAAAAATCACGAAACCTATTGTTTAATTGCATTAATACTTTATTCACTATTTAGAGACCTTTGAATTATGATAAGCATATGAAGTAGTCCTAAAATTATTAATAAAACTTTCTTTAGGGTATTTTTAAGGCTACAATTAAATTACTACTTCGCCAACAATAGATTTTAATGATTTTCATAACAGCACACTTTCATAAAGATATTAAATAAAATGCTAAATAAAATAAAATAGCATTTAGCAATGGTTTAAATGAGATAATTCTTGAAGACAATGCATTTATTAAATTAAATGTCGATAAAATCTATACAGTATTAGGGAAAGAAAGTAATCAAATATAAATAATTTGCTTCGAAGTGTTATTAAAATTTAGTAGTAGACGAAGTATTTTTCTGCATCAACAAAACCCATCAAAATCTAATTAAGAATTTGAAACAAAGTATTTATTACACAATGACTAAAAATCTTTTACAATAACTCAATTTGAAAATTGCTTATACAGTAAATTTTTATAACAATAGCTCGTTATTAATATCTCTAATTTTAAATGAATATTCGTTTTTATCAAACATTTTTGAATCAATTTGAAAGTGACAACTCTGCTCATTAGTAAAGTTACCTTCAGTTTAAACTGAGTTTAAAAATCCGTACAAAATGTATTGTTATTTCACTTCGCATTAAGAAATGAGGTTAACTGTAATAATTTGAGGTCTAAGTAGCTGTGATGGGAATGAGAGTTAAGAAAGGAATGAAAGACAAAGCAATAATAACTATAATAATAAGTTTAAATAAATGGATGACAATTTTTGGCCCATTTTAGGACCTGTTTCTTGTCTACATGCGAAAAGATTTTCTGTTTCATCTCTTTTCTAATTTAATTATTATACGAGTAAATGAGATTTCAAGTCAAGTTCACTTTTATGTAAAAACTTTAAAGTGTTTTCTTGTCTTATTAAAGCGTAAAAATGATTTTTGTTACGTTATTTTTATTATTATTTTATTCATTTACTATTAATTGTGCTCCTTATGGACCACATCAATATCCAAGCACTGGACAACTTTCTTATAAGTAAGTCTATTAGTTCCTATTTTATAATGAATTATGTGATATATTATTATGAGTATCATCTCATTCTATCATTGAGTTGTTTCGTTCATTTTCTAATTCACGTTCTCATCACAATATATTTGTTCAAACGGTTCAAACAATCGGAATAAACTTCAAATTGATTTTGACTACGAGTTTGAACTTTAAATATAAAGCAAATAAAAATATTTATAGGAAATAAGAGCGGAATTAATGAAGTTATTTCTAGAAAGTACTGCAAATTATTTCTAAAAGGATCAGTTTAGAAAAACTTTACATTTATATACTTCTCTTTTTGCAGAGCTAATGTGCAATAATGTACACATAAAGAAAAAATTGAATGTGAACTCAATTATTTGTTGTTTATATAATAACAATGTTATACATTATTAATTGTATTGTAAAACTATTAATATGAATACATTATTAGTATTGTAATTAAGAACTATCAATAATATAAGATTAGTCCACAAATTATTAGTACAATGAAGCTTTTGATTAAATCTTTTACACTTTGTATCCTTTATAACTTTTAAATAAATACTAAAGTGATTTTCAATTTAAACTTGATTTGATTTGAGGGGTACTTCAACTCTAATAAATTCTTTGTCCAATTTTTTGTATTCAAATTAAGACTAATTTTCTGAAAACTATTATGCTCTTAAAGTTTAGTCTAATTACAATGATAAGCATAACTCTTGATATGAACAAAGATGCATTTTGATTGTCTAAATGTGAGAATCTTACCCACAATTTAGTTTTAAATTATGAACTCAAATAATCATAAAGCGTTTAAAATTGAACCCGACTTACAAAGCATTGATAAACACCACAATTAGTCAAAAGATGCACTCAAATCATTGAGAATCTTGAATCTTATCTAAAAGTGTAACACACTAAAGTCTTTCAAATTATTGTTTGTTTTGAAAATGTTGATTGAGCTTAATCTTTAACCTATGAAATCTCACAAATCTTGTACGCGAATCGATTTTTCCACGTTATTCTTAAATTGGATAATCACTACTCATTTAGATTACAAAATTGCAAATTGTTTCTAAATTTAAGTAAATCATTTCATAATTATTTGATGCCTTTCATAAAGAAACTATAATTATAGTGCTCCTAAAGAGTGTAATATTGTTCTAAAATAGTTCATAAAAAAATGATTTGATGAAAATTATAACTTCCTTTTCTCTTCATAACTATTTGCATATATTTTCAAATGACAATAGAAAACATAAACTGTATTATTCAAACATAATATTATTTAAAGGGTTATAACATATATATGGAAATAATTTTTAATTCATAATTATGTTAATTACAGTTTTCCATTAGTAAAAGACTTCGGCGGAGTCTTAACGCCGAACAATATACTCTCGCGCGCGACTCGTATATGTGAGAACGCAATTGTTGGCCCGACTTCATTAGCCATTCATAAGCACTATATCTATACGGGAACTGCTGGCGGTGGTGTATATCGTTGTGATTTAAGGACAGGAAATGCAACGCGTATTGTGAAAGTGTCTAATGATTTATGCAAAACAAAGCCGTGGGATATCTCACTGTGCGGTCGAGCGCTCGGCGTTAGAATTGATAAAAAAGGAACGCTTTACTTCGTTGACGCGTATTTAGGTCTTCATGAGGTCAGCTTTTATGGCAGTCAAGTCAAAGTTAACCGATTGCTTACTGTCGAAGAAGTTGGCGGCAAATATATGGGGCACTTAGTTATTGACGAGGGCTCGGGTGTGAATGGCGGACATGTCATCTATATTACAATTGCAAGCACTAAACGAGACTTAAATCAATGGCCGGCTATGATTCTAGAGCCTGACAGGACCGGCACAGTTGTCAAATACGATGTCGACACTAAAAAGTCTGAAACACTAATGCAAGGACTTTGGTTTCCATCCAGTATAGAGATTACTGATGATCGCAATGCTCTACTTGTGGCAGAATTCACATCAAGAAGAGTTGTTAAGCACCACATAAAGGGTAAATCTATTTGAAAAACTTTGTGTATAAATTAATATATCACATAAGATAAACGAAATGTGATAATTACAAATAATGTTAGGGCTCGTCCATAAAGTACGCACGCAGGTTTGGACAATTTTCAGACCCCTACCCCCTCCCTGTACGCATTTGCACACAGATACTCCATGCTAACGAAATAAAGTATTATCAATGTCTGTACTCTTTTGATCCCCCATGGCTGCGTACGTACTTTATAGATGAGCCCTTATCATCCTTTCTGTAAAATACCTGTAAAATACAATACAGTACACCCTCTCTCGCAGTATTATATTTATCACTACAACTACTATTTGTCAAGTTATAAATTATTTTTGATTGGAGTCAAAAATTTCAATGTAATAGTGTTTTAACATATAATAAAATCTTGTATTTAAGGTCCAGACAAAGGTAAAACTGAGACATGGGCTGAGAATCTTCCGGGAGAAAGCGATCACTTAATAAGAAGTGCTGACAAACGTCAAGAAACTTATTGGATGCCAATAGTGAATGCACGCAATGTAAGTAATCCGAGTTTACTCGACTGGTTAAGCGATAAACCATGGCTTCGACAAGAAATTCTGGATAAATATACAGATATTGGTAATAATATTGAAGACTTGGGTAAAAAATGGAAAAATGAACGTCTCGAACGTCTGGGATTTAGTTTGAAAACTGGGAGTCAGTTCTACTCACAAAATATTGCAAATAATTATGGACTAATTTTGGAAATGGACGCAAACGGAAAGATATTGGGATCAATTCATTCAGTCGATGGAAAAAATAGTTTTATATCAGAAGCAGTTGAGGGTCCGAGTGAAAGTCCCTATGAAAGGGTACTATATATCGGTTCATTCGGTTACCCCTATATACTCAAGTTAATTATACCAAATTTCAATCAAGACTATTCTCCTTTTGAAGGCGAGACCTATGACTTCCCATATCGACGCCCATTAAGTTCATTGAATAACTTTAGAATATTTAACCCTCAATCACTCGGCAGACCCTATGATTATAATCTTCCAGATTTATGATCGAAAACATTCCGAATCAACAGAATTTATATATAAAAGTTGCGTTATTTTAGAATAATTGAATCAAAATAACAAAATTCAATTTTTAATATTACATTTTGAGTGCTCTATTCTCATTCAAATCTATTAATTTTTATATGTTCATTAAACCAATACTTAAGCTAATACTCAAATAACTTATAAAGTTATTTTAATTTTAAATAATCCTTTGACACATTTGAGCACTCAATTCATGAATTGTTACATACATTCTAATTATTGTATTTCTTAAGTTAATTTTTAAGTATTAGAACAATGATGTTCTCAATCATTCTAATAGACATTTGACAATATCATTAATTTTAAGTAAAACTGATGATATTTTACCATATCATACACTGATCATACAGTAGTACAGCATTTAACATTTATATATTGGAGTTGAGCTCATGCAGTATTATGTGACAGTCTTACTAGTAATAGATATTTGTAATTACAATTAAATTAATACTAAATCAGAAAAATATTTAATTAATATATAAGATTAAATTTTATTCAATTTTTAAATTAAAAATTTAGATTTAAAAATAAAACTTTTAAGATTAAAGATAATTTTGTTAAAGCTTTAGGACTGCCTTTAAATATAGATTTGTTTAACTTCAATTTACAGTATGAGAATAAATATTAAATACTGTATTAAACTGTTAAATTATAAATTTTAGAATCACTTCAAAAGTACAAAAGTAATTCATTCATTATACAGAATATTAATTAATTTTGTATCACATTAATAAATCCAATAAATTCTAATTATTTTTCTGTAAGTTATGTTAAAATATTTGAAAATACTTTATAAAAATTGTTAAAATATTGAATTTTTCAGAACTATTTTATTTTATTTTTTATATACAGCATAATTTACATTTATCTGAATTTCAAGATTAGCAAAAATTTTATTGATCATTATAAAGACTCGTTATTATAGAAAAACATCTCTTTATTCAATTGTGAAATTAAAAATATTTTTTAAATCAATAGAATTCTAAACCATATTGAATAGTAATATTTGATTTTTATAAACAATATTTAGAGTCAATTTAAATTATAGCAGAATAATAAAGAACGGACATAAACAAACATTATAAACGCTTATTACATGAAATACTTTCACTGCATAATTCGCAAAAGTATTATAAGGCTTCGAGTGATAGTTAAATATCATGGTTAAAGTTTATCACTGAATAACTGAATCCTTTAAGTTCCGCTAAGTTTAGGCGATAGCACACAATCTTCGCAACTAATAAGTGTAAAATTAAAATGTGGATTCACGTATTTTAGAGCATGTTTAACACTAAAAATTATAGCATTAATTTAATAAATAACAAAAGTATGACCTTTTACTTAATAACTAGCATGTAATCGACGCAAATGCGGCAAACAATCAAAAGAAGTACAATACGTATGAATCATAGTAAATGTGCATAAAATTGAAATATATTTGTATTTATTATTTGAATGTTTTAATCAGTCTATAGATTTATTTTAAAAGCCGATTCGCTCGATTAATGTCAATATCAATTTTATATTTAATTTAATCTCTAATTAATTCTAGAATAGTATCGATTCTTTGATGTCAATGTCAAATATATATCTATGAAGTAATGAAATTTACTTCGATTGCAATTCATTTGCTTTTCTTTGTTAATTAGTAATGATATCAAAAATTTTATTATTACTTATATTTTATTTGCGATTCAAACTAATAAACTCTCAGAATGAAGATCAATATCCGGTCTGGACATTAAATAACTTAATTCCAAGTAACTATAACAAGCACATGGTTCCAGTTGTCAATGGGTCACAATCAACCATTTCTATTGGTATTGAAGTTTACGATTTAGTCAGTGTTATCGAG
>JAQGCH010001184.1:0-16898 GCA_034699485.1 Nanhermannia elegantula | reverse complement strand
GTCCGTTGTCACGCTTTAAAGGCTGCTCATTGGACAGTTCCTTAGTTACATCTCTATCGCATCACTTATTGTAGTTGCTATCATACTTCAAATTTTCAAAGGGCGTATAGCAGGATAACTCACTATTAATGTAAATTATTTTTCATATATTTGTTTGTGGATCACCTATATTTCGAAAAATGTGTTTACCACTAGAGTTTTGGTGTCGCCTAATGGCACACGTAACACGGTTTAAAAACAGCCTCTATAAAACATACATCGGATTTTCTGATGATATAATCTATAATCATATACAGACATTAATCCTGGATTTACCAGGATTTAAAAGCTTTTCTGGTTTGTTAGATTTTTTTTATTGAGCCTAATGCTTAAAGAATAAAAAATTAGAATGCTGATATGATTTGTCTTTATAATTTACAGTAGACACTCGTTATAGTGAAGGATTTGTACAAAAATTGTTTATTATAGGGGAAATTTAATAATTTTTAAAAATTATTTTGGATAACTTGAATGTTAATAAAAGAATGTTTTTTTGCAGTGAAAATGAATCATATTTCGTATTTTTTACCGAAATTTGTGAAAATCACAAATGATCTTAATTCTGAAACTAAAATCCTCTTAAGCTTATAAAAAAAGTAGATTTCATTTCGAAAACGTGTAAAACAGCTGGTATTAAATAATTAATGTAATAGACACAGAAATTTTTCTCTAAAAACTATCCGAAATATATTTTATGTTTAGTTATATTTCAAGTGAAAATTAATTCTGAAATTTTCGCTTAAATAAAATTTGCATAAAAATAAATTTTAAAAGTTCATAAAATTTTAATATAAAAACTTTAGTGAAAACCCAACAAAACCTTAATACTAAAGCTGAAAGAATAAACATATGATCCAAATAATAAAATTTTCCATTTATAAAATACATCCCACATTCATTTTTCCCACATAAAAAAAAATTGCAAAATCTTTAAAAAAATTGTTTTGTTACCCTGTCTTTTGCAGAAATCAATTGCTTGACCACAACAGTGTCTGCGATTAATAAAACTCTAGTAACAGATGAAAGTAGAGCGCGGGCAGCCCTGACCATACCAGACTTGTCGGCGTATGACCTCAATTGAGTTGTCTCCTCGTGTGATGTGTCGCATAGCTGTTCAATTAAAGTGCCGGCAGCTCTGGCGTCTTTGCACGCGTCATACATGTCAGCACGAATTTCGGGATTGTCGTCAGCGATCGCCTCTCCGACTGCCACAAATCTTTCCACTGACAGGTTGACTGATTGGCCGACTCTGACGATAGCGCGAAGCTGTTTCTCTGTCTTAATTGGCTTTTCGCGGGCATTGACTAATGTTGTTATCTATTTAAAGAGAAAGATGGAGTCAATATATTGTTTGCACTTTTTTACGGTGTTATTTCAGATGAAGATTGGAAGTGCTGTTTGTCTCAGATGTTATCCTAATTGAGATGTAATTTGATTTGTATTTTTCGTTTGTTTGTTATGTCGTTTGATTTGTGTTATATTTAATTAATGTGTTTGTCGTTTGTAAGGAAATGTTGTTTTTTCAAAGTTTTGTTGTTTTCATTTTGCTTAATATGTATTGAGTTTCAATTTTTGCTCTGTCTTTAGATTCTCTCAGTTTTTAGATTTTGTTTTTGTATCAAATTTATATCTTTATGTCATTTGGATTTATGTTTTTCTGGAAATTAATTATAATTTTAGTTCAAAATTGAGTTTGAGTTAAAACATTTTACGTTTTCAGACTTTTTTATGTTTAGTTTTAAAGTTTTGAAAGTATAATAAGTTTTTATTCTTTAAGGTTGACTAACAATCAATACATCAATTTAAACAGATTTAAAGATAAAGAATAAAATTTCTTATGTATCCCAACATATGAATTGTGAGACATGTGTTAGTAAACAAAGAATGTTACGAAAAATGAGTAAAAAAATTCTTTGAGAAATTTGTTCAAAATTTGAAAATGTTGAATGATATTTGACTTTAGGTTTGAAAGATTACAATTGTTATTGAATTGATTTCTCTCATGCTTTTAATGTTTGCATGATTTTCTGGACTCAAGTTTACTAAAAGTCAAACACTAAGAAAATTCTTTCTCAGAAATTTATATATGAATTGTAAGACATGTGTTAGTAAACAAATTTCAACGTTCAATTTCAACAAAAATCAGTGAAAATTCTTCGAAGAAAAAATCTATAAATTGACTGAAGCCAAATCTGACCTGTACTGAGAGCTTCAAATAATCTCAAAAAAAGTTTTTATAATTCCAATTCAACAGCAATCAAAAAAAATTTCGATTATATAAAAGAAATTAATAAAATAAAGTTTGTCCCAAAAAAATACTAACTTACATTATAAAAATCTATTTAATAAGTTTAAATATAAAAAATTTGATTCACCAACATAAATTTATTATTTATTGAGCTTTACATTTTGCATAAAATAATATATAAAATTTTTTAAATAATACTTTTTCAAGCAAAGGTGTAATTATTTTTATGTAAGCTAAACATGTTTGTGTTGCCCTTAGGCGTTTTCCAAACAGATTTTTAGTTATTTTCCAAGAATTGTTATTCCTATTAATCATCTATATTTTGAAAAAATTTATGTGGCATATAATAATAAACTAGCTTAGAGGCAGTTAAATCAATATGGTATCAAATTATTTAAAACATTGGGCTTCACAATAGTTTTATAAGATATCCAGAAATAGTCCATGTATTGACTCAGGTGTGGGCACCCTATTTGCAATTCAATCCATTATTTTTTATGGCTATTAAACTGTGTTTGTTTATAATGAAACTCCATATAAACATTTGACCGGTCATTACAGTTTCATTATATAGAGGATAAACTGTATTTTCAAAATGTCCAAATTTGAAAGACATCCTACTTATTGATAAAATAAGACCCAATTGAATTGCATTAGGCATTAAAGCGAAGCAGAAACAGAATTCCAACGAACGATTGGATACAAGAGATAAATATCAATGGATCGTAAGTGTATTGAGATTCTGCCGCTGTCATGCATTATATGAAAACCTTAATCAGCAAATAATATTTCTGCATAAATGCATTACAAGTTCGACTCAATATCAAATAGTATTACATTTATTGATCAATAATACAAACTATTGTTCAGTTTTTATATGAATCTTATAATAGGATAGAGTTAAAGAAACTTATTCTCTTTGGAAACCTGAGCGACTTATTCTCTCTGTATATATTTTTTAATAAAAAGTATTAAATTTTGTAATCCGATTGTCTTTCAACATAAACTTCATATATATCTTATTTTTTTAATAAGAATTTCATTCGCAACGAAATGCTCAAAAAATATTTTAATGAATATTTTGCTTCAAAATATACTAATTTAACACAAATATGAATTTCACTTATATTTATGAAAATCTATTCTTAAGACATAATATAAATCAATAAAACATTTTTTATTTAAATGTTTCTCATATATTATTCTAATTATAAATATGGTTCAGCTTTAATATGAAAGCCCTGTACTTCTAAAGCTTGCAGTTAAAAAAATTTCATTCAAAGTTAAGCTCATATATCAATCATATATAAGTATTTTATTAATAATAAATGAATACTTTATTATAAATGATTATAAGTTTTTTTGAATTATAAAACGTTAACGATTTATATTCACTAAGAATTTAATGCCAGTTATATGTAAAAAGTCTTTTGAATATATAATTTTTTGTGTCATATCTGTATGAGAGCCAGATTTGTGGAAAGAGTGAAACATTACTTGCAATGCAGTCATCAGAGATTTTTTTAACTATATTTTGATAGAATAGAGTGTTTTCATAAATTTATTATTAGATAACATTATTTGTGAAGCGAATTCATTCAAGTATTCCTAAAAAGATTTTCATATCAACTCAACTCTCAATAGGATATAGTTTCCAAATTCTATTGAAAATAAGGATTTTCTTATAGAAAAAGTTTATTAAACTGTTAGGAAACTAAAGATAAGTTATATATTGTGTTATACAATATAAATATGAATTTCATAGTAAATTGTTTTTAAAATTATTGCTTAAAACACTTCCTTTTTATGAAAATAGTTTTGAAATAATTTGCAATACTGACTAAGAATAATCTAAAAGAATAGTAAAAGAAATCACGAAAATGGAAATAAAAAATTATGAGATCAATTTCACTGCAATATCAAATTCAATTTAAACAAAAATATCTATCACTATAATAACAATAGCGTTGATTCTTGAATGAAATATCGAGCTCCCTGTACGGTTGCCAGATACCCAGATTTAGTCTGGATTCTCCATATTTAAAGAGCTACATCCATATAAAATCTATTCCTCCAGTTCTAAGGTAGCTCTGGAGCTCATTTCTTTAGTTTTGTGCAATTATTTTGAAGGAAATCAGTGTTTTTCAGTGTTCTCTACATGAAATTTTATGTTCAGGTATATGCATATTTTAAAAAATACAGTGTATAAGTTTTATTTAAATTATAAATGAAATGTTTAGAAAGATATTTCTAAATTAAAAACAACTAGAACCTAGTCAAAAAGATCAAACGTAGTGTTTTGGTGCACCATTAAATGATGTTTAGTTTTTATTTTCAAAATAGGAATAGAGAAAATAATTTTGGAACCCAAACCAATTCTTGTAACTTGAATTGGTATAGAATAGAAATTTTAATAATTCCAGAAAAACAAAATAACAAATGCAAACAAATGAATTATATTGAGGAACTTAAATAGGAATAGAAATTATTTTTGAAATAGACTTAAATCCCTATTTTAATTTGAGAAAAATGTGGCAACCGTAGCTTGCTTGTTATCGAAACTGATCCACTACATATAGGCATATATGTATTCATTTAAATTGCCTGAAATAATGCCCAGATTTATGAGTTTAAATAAAATTGAATGAATATTTATGAGTATTAAATCAAGTTATTCTGATACGGGATTATAGCAATAGAAAAGATGACATTTTTTGAATAATATTTATTTATGTGACAACTTATAAGTTAGGATTAATTTTAGTGTAAATTCAATAAAGGATTATAATATATTTGGTGTATGCGTTGCATTTTGATAAGTCTTTATAATACTATTGGTAAATAACTTTCATATAGTATTGAAAAATGAGAAAATATTGATTTATAAGAATCCAAATTTATTAATATGAATGTAACTCAAGTTTAGGATATTTACCGGTATTTTATGTGATATAAGTTTTAAAAACTTTTGATTTACTTTTTATGGAAATTATTCGCGATTAATATCAGTTATTTTTTTATGTTTCTTATAATTTAATTTTGTAAAGTATTGCGAAAGTGCTGAAGAGTAAATTCTTAAAAACATTAACTATTAAATTGATTTTTAATGATCTATTTTTTCATAGCATACCATTATTAAGTAAAATCAAGTCTTATATTTTGCAATATTTTAAAATTTTTTCTAACATAGAAATATAAATACTTACTGAATCACGAATCTTATCAAATTATACATTTAATTTTGAAATATACAGTAATAAAAAAATACATATAATAGTTTAATTTTGCATGCAAAAAATATTTGGAATATAAATGTTCATTTATATGTTTGTTTTTGTAAAAAAAAATTCTCGTGATTTGTATGAGGGCTCAGTGCAAAAAGTTGTTCTTAATTTGAGATAAACTGGTTTCCTAGTTAAACACTGAATTTTATTTCATTTTTAAGTCCAAGATACATAAAATAAAAATTTACACATGAGCTCAGGCAAGGCGAAAGTCATTGTAGAATATGGACCGTGAATAATTTTGAAAAAATGAAAAAATTTCACCCTTCTTTAATATTATTTAATAATAAATAATTCTTTATTGTTTAAAAATAAAATAATTTTAAATACCCTTTATTTCTAACTTTTTTTCCTAAAAAGTGAGCTTGGCGAATTTATTGTCTTAGCTATTTAATTAAACTACAGGTATTTTTAATGCTAAAATTAATGCTTCAATTCTAATGCAAGTTCACGCAGAATTAGGACAAAAATCTAGATTTAATTAATGTAATTTAGTCTGACATCAAAATTGATGTAAAAAATAACAACTTTACGGCTGAAGAGATGTATAATTTGTCAATGGTTTTATTTTTTATTCAACAAACTTTGGGACGTGATTATGAAATGCGTTACAGCTCATTACATCTTATATAAGGTATCATTAGTTATAAATAGAGCAAAAATTCAAGTGTATACTCATTGTGTAGCAGAACATAACCTAAGGATCAGACAGAATAACACTGAATAAGCATAAAATTATATAACAAAGTATAGCAGACCTAAAGTAAAGTTATTCATTCATTTATTTATCCATTTCGGAAAAGATGCCCAAAGATATGAGTTTGAAAACTAATAGAATTTATCATTAAGACTATTGATATGAATCTAAATAAACTTTAAAACTATTAAAAAAACTTCAAACAGCAAAACAAAACAAAAATTCTAACCAGAGCTTATTTTAATTTCTTGAACATATTTTTATTATATTTAAAATATAAAGTTTTTCATATTAACGAATATAAAATTATGCTTATTATAGTGTATCCACTTTATTGTGGGACTATATGCACCGCCCAATGCGTTTATTATAAAGGGGTTTAAATATCTCCGAATACTAGTTAAAAGACAAAATTAATTTTCTCACTATATGCGGGTTTTTACTAAAGTAATTATGAATTTATTGACTGATCTCAAGTCCTATAATCAATTCCATAAAAAAGAATTTTTGATCAATCAATTAATTTAAGATTTAGATTAATTAAACATTTGACTCAAAATACAAATTCTAGAAATTTTTCACCTCTTATAGTAATTGACATAAAAAGTTGTGAAAGAATCTTAAGAATTCTTAAGAATAGTAATGGCATGAAATAAAAGTTGTTGCATAAGAAATAACACTAGATATGCACCACTGATTTTTGAACAATTATTTCTACTTTACCTATACTACAAGAGTATACCCTTGAGAAAGACAAAAAGTGATACAAAATTCCAAACACGTCTTCAAGTTTTAACTTTTGTAAAAATTACTTCCCATGGCTTTTAGTGTAATATTTTCTCATTATATTCTTTTGATCCTTAAATATTACTTCCAAAGCCTCTTTACTGAATCACTCTTTTATGTGTTCAGATTAAAGTGAAACTGATTTAGACTATTGAATGAACTAATCATTTAATTGAAGTCTCAACTATTTCTGTTCAGTTCATATGCGCTTTTAAAACCCTGTGTTCTCTGACTGGCATTAAGTGGGATTCTCTGTCATTAGTGGAAATCAAAATGTTTGCAAAAATAAATTGAGTTTAACTTAAGGTTTAGTATGCATTATAACTATGCGTTAGAGTGATAAACAAGTGTATATATAATTTTAAATTTTTAAATAATTGTAGATTTAAGAACTTTTCGCCTAATTTTTAATCCTTTATTTCATATAATGATTAATTAGATATTTTTCGAGAAATACTTCAAAACTCTGTTATTAAAAGTTTCATAAAATAATACAAAGAATTTAAAGAGTTTTATGTAGAATAACAGGTACAGTGTATCCTCTTTATTAGTGATACTGTAAGGACTGGTCATTGCTTTTAATATAACGGGTTAAGAGAGAAGTTTATATAGTTTTAGCCAATTATTAACTATAATAATGGTATAACTGGGATAAACTGTATTTCTTTTTAATGTTGATTTTCTAATTCAAAATTTGCAACTTTTAACTTTTGACGAATGTCTGTTAAAATTCTGATATTTATTTTTTCACAAAAATTTTTCTCCAAAGTTAAAATTTGAATTTACAGTTAACCCCCTTTATAGTGAAACACTGAAGAGAAAAACCTTTTGTGCACTATAAACGGCTATTCTTAGCATTAATTAAATATAATGTATGCTTAAACTTGCTTTCACTGTATTAAGTATTCACTATAAACATGTTTACTCTATCGGGGTTTTACTGCAATTAATATATAATTGTGACCTATATTTCCTGAAAAACTTATTTGGATTCGGAATGAGCTCTGATTAAAAATTTATTTTTAATGAATAATTTACTGAACACTATAAAAGTTAGTATAGAAGTATAAAAGTAATAAATATTTAAAAACTTATTTTTATAAATAGAAATAATTTATTGTACTTGAAAAGAGACAGGGGTTCAGGTAAATAACATTAGGCAGTAATTTATTAACGGAAACCTTTCAGTGGAAGTCCTTCTTGTTTATTTTGCCGAATGAATAGAAATGAAGATAAATATCAATAGTTAAGCATCTATTCTGTTGAGACACAAACAAGAGTCACAATTTATAAGAATATACATGATTTGGGATCAGATTCGGGCAGTTTTAAGCACAATATTCTTCAGAAGATTAATATTTTCTGATATATTGAGTCAAAAATATGATAAAATATAACAATATATACCAAAAGTCAACTATAGCTATGTTTTATTTAAGTGAAGTAAATATGAATTCTCTTCTCTTTCTTTTTGCTCTTTATGATAACTATTGCTTATGAGCTGATGAAAAAAGTAGGGCTTATCTCAAGAGAACATCAATGCTATGGATGTTAGAGATGCTGAAAGATATTTCACTTTCTGACTAATATCATATATAACTTTATATTGAACTAAATCTGCAGTAGTTTTTAGCTGTGTTTGCGCTGGTATTTGAGAATGGGCTCAGATATTGAGTGTAACACTAAAGTTATGTCAATAGAAAAAAAGAAAAGAGTTTTTTGTGTAATTACTGATGCATTTAACATGTTATACAAAAAAGGTTTTGTCTTATATTTGCGCAAAATTTAAATTCAATGACGTATTCAAAAGAGTTCAATGCATTCAACACAGCATTTAATTAACAATAAAATTCTGTGAAAGAATAGCTTAAAAATAAACTGAATCTAAAAATAAATGAATTTGTATTTATATTACAAATAAGTAATTAATTAATTTCTTTTGAATAACATGTTTTTGCAATAAATGAAATATAAGAGTATTTATTGAAAAGGAAAAAAATTAATTATTTATTTGTTAAGTTACGTAAAATCATAGCTATTTATAAAAAGGCAATTCAGTACTTATAGTATTTATCAAAACAATTATTCTCTATTAATAGATGTTTTTTAAGATTCTTACGTCAAACAAATTCAATTCACTTCTATTTTTAATCTGTATATAATTCAAGAAATAGAGAAAAATAAATTTTATTTACGCCTCATTCACAATAATAGAGTTTGCCTTTAAATCAATCGACTTTCATAAGACTTATGTAGCATTTATTCAAATATACCGACGAATACATTTTTCTTTTATATCATAAATATTCGCGTCAATGAATACTTGAGAAAACACAAGAATATTCCGTGAATACAATCAAGAAAAATAAAAATACTTATCACTCAAATCGCTTACAAATAGACTTTTATATCCATTCAATTGTAACGAAAAGTTTCTCTGAATATTATAACACATTTAATATTCAATATATTATTATATTCAGAGCGCTATCACTTACTTCCTATACACTGCACAGTTATGCAATATTTTACACCTTATAGTAAATTAATGGATATACAAATTGTTTAATACATTGTATAACTTATCAAAAAGAATTTTTCATATCAATGAACAGAATATATTAGTCTTGGATTTGTATGGGATATAATTCCGCATACGATAGTGAATAACATGTAAGCCATTAATTTTTTATACGTGATTGAAGTTATTCTCAGAAGTTATACAACTTTTAATCAATCAGAATATAGGGAATAAATTTTTTTCTATTTGATGGAAATCCTGAGACGAGACAAAGCATTGAATGCATTAATTTTTTTGTTAGTGAAACGTCTCATTGAATTGATTATTCATTTTTCTATTTCACTCATCGCCTTCTAGAGTAAGACTAAAATTTAGGCCGAATATTGATCATAGGCATGAATAATATTTATATTCAGATAAGTATAAGTATTATTAGCAGAGTCTTAAGTGTGCATTAAATTACTTTGTTTAAGGACTTCAGGATCTGTCGTTTTATATGTCGTTTTTTAATGAAAACCTATTTTTCTTTCATATAATTAAAAAAAGTTTTTTTCTTGAGTAATATTTTGATTAAATAGAAATCTTTTATATAATACATATATTTCTTTATAATAAAAAAGTATTGAATGTTAAGAATAATGGTTTAAGTAAATAACAGTATTTACTGAGAAATATTTACTTACACAGAGTTTACTTTTTTGGCTACTCTTAAGCAAAGCATTATTAGTATTAAATTATATTTTTGTTTTATTCGCTTTTAGTAAAGAGTTGTGTTTAACTCTTTGAATAAATACCTTAATAAATGCTGACAAACGAAATAACTTAATGTTAAGTTTTTTAGCATACAATTCCTGATTTGAATATCAAATACTACTGTAATTTATTAATTTGCATACATTTATTTGAGAGCACGAATCTATGCCACCAATTTATTTATGGCTTGTTTGAGAATAATTTTTTATTTTCTTAATTAAAAAAAGCTAACATACAGTCTATTAAGATGTAATTTTTTCTTACGTTAATCAATACATTGATTACAGTGCAAAAAATTATTTGCATTCAGACTATAGTTGAATCCAATAATTTCTAGAATTGTTGTGGAAATTATTCTTAGAAATGCTCAAAAAATACATTTAATGTGATATTAATTATCCCAGGAATCGAAAAAATTACTTCCAAACAGAAAATAAACTTCTTTTTTAACAACAAAGCCTCGCATTGATAGCTCGTATATCAAGGACAGGAAGCATTAGTTGCAAAAGTTTACAAAAAGTAGAGATCAATACAGAAAATTGGATCAATAGTTAGTTTAACATTACTATCATTTTCGTGATAAAACACGAAAGGAATCTTATTGTCAGTGCTCCAGAAATTTCTCATTTTCATTACTGCATTGAAAACACACTGCGATAGAAAATAAATTTAGTATTTCTTCAATTTAGGCCTTAATTCAATTCCAATTTAATTACTGAGCCATAAATAAGTTGCTGCGTGTGGTGGCGAATACTTTTTGCTCTATTATGCAGTGTATAAAATATTTTTTTGGTGCACAAACTGTTCACATCTTTGCCATAAAAAAATTTGAAATGCAAATCAATAGTTATATTTATATAGATATATAGCTTTATAAATAAGGTAAAGACAACTACAAAAGCACAGTGTGCTTATCCAATGGAGTGGAAAGAGCCAGAGATCATTAGAATTTTTTTCTGTAATAATATCATATATTTATTCACTTCTAACTATAGTCATGTCATTTATCAAATTGAGGAAAAATATTTAATCGAAGTGTTAAAAATATTATATATTCTTTAATATTCTGTTATACAGTTCGTATTCAAAAGAGTGGGAATCACCGATCACTTTACAATAAGGGGGTTTTGTTGTAAACGAACAAAAGTAATAAAAAAAAGTTATATTAATACTTCATTTTAAGCGGGGTTTCACTATAAACGGTTCCAAATTAAATGGGATACACTGTACATATTTCAAATTTTGAAGTAAAGCTAATTTAAATCTGGTATAAAAGATATAATATAACTGAAATGTTGAGCTTAAAGTTATAAATTCATTAATAATTCTATATATTATTATAAAACTTGATAAAAAAGCTTAATATTTAAATATTCTGTTTACAGAAAAATGTGTATTCAGGTATTTTAACAGTTGGGTAACATTTTTTGCATAAAATATGAATAGAATATTCTGTATTATGATAATAGCCTAGTGTTATGTTAATGTGAAACAAATGAAATAATAGTTTCAGTTTTGCGTTAATATATTAATAATGATAAACAGGTGACTTGTTTTCGACTTCTTTAGCAAATTCTTTAGTAAATTCCCTACTTTTGTAAGCGATTTTCAATATATATAATATATTTCTATTATATAGAAATATATATAAAATTTTATTTCTCTATCACTCTATTCAGGGCGAAAAAACTTCATATTTTATGATCAATAACAAGACGAGCACTGATATCGACCCTGATATTAAAAGTACCGCATTATAAAACTTTACGCAATAAGCAATAAAAAATAAGTAGCAAAATGTCAGAACAAATGTATGCAGATATGAAAAATATTACAGAGGGAGAAAAAAGTATAATTCGCTAATACGTAGTGTTATTGCTAAAGGAAAACATATAAATACTAAAACTATTCACTTAAACACGAACGTAGAGGCTATCGGTAAATGCATTTTGTGTGACTTACATCTCCACCCAAATACATTTTTGCCATTAGCCCAATAAATACTGCTAATAATCACAATCACTTTCGATTATTGTATTTGTAATCTTAATAAGTTTTTTGTCTCTTTAAGTAAATAAGTTTTCTGTGAGAAAAAGCGATTATTTATCTGTTTGTTTCTTATGGGAAATTGATTTTATGTCTATTTTGTGCGTTATGTTAATTTTTCAAAATATATATTTTTAAACTTGTCAGTTATATAGAGTTTGTTTAATATAGGAAATAGTTTTTTCATTTGGGTGCGGACTTCCCAATAGATTAATTGCTTTATTAATCAATTTCTATAATATAATAATTATTTTTTGTGATTAATTATGTTGTCATTAAATTATTATCAATATATTGATTAATATTTTATAATATGAGTCAATCATTTCCGATACTAAATGTGTTTTATAGTAACTCAACAACAAAATGAAATTCTCATTATTCGCATCAGTGTTTGGCTTAATAAGTAATTTAAATACAAGTATAAAAACATTATTTCTGTTGAGTTTCATATATTTTATAGTAAAGTAATTCTGAAGTGAATTATAAAAAATGCAATTTATTTTCATTACCATACATACGGTAGAGTACAGACAAAATTATACAGAAGACATACTTTATAAGTATGTCTTTTATTAAATTTTCGAAAATATAATTATTTTATTTAAAATATATTGCTTGAAAAATAATCGAAAACACCTAAAGTTTTCTAAAAAAACACATTTGAATTAAACTTTTATTGAATAAAAAAGAAAATTACATTCAATTGAAAACACAAAATATATAATTAATTTTTTTATAACAGAAAAAATCAGTCTATTATTCAAATTAGAAGCAAAAAAAATATTATGAAAAGAATAATTTATTAATAAGAGACTTTTGAAAAAAACTCTATTCAATATCACTTTCCTTACTTTTAAAAAAAATTTCTTATTATTTGTGATTTTAATCTCAAATATAATCGCGGTATTGCATAGTATTGAGCGATACATTAAATATTGTATATCAAAACAATGTTACTGTACAGTAAGTTGCAGAATAGCATGTATTATCACTACTGATGTGAATCTAAGAATATAAGTTGGTTCCCAAAATAGTAATGAGAAAAATATAGAAATTTAGATGTGGTCACCTTTAGATGTGGTCACCTTAGACCCAATTCAATTACTACATCCATTAGATTGCTTTTATTAAATAAAAAACTTGCTGTTCAGTAAAGTGTTCTTATAAATCAATTGCAAAATCATTAAATACTTAATATTTTGTATTACAATAATCAATAATTTGGATTTCCGTTATTTACTTTACTTTAATACCTCAGATATGACTCTACCATAAACCTAAATATAGAATTTTTTATGTAATCATTAGAACTGAAACTACAGGTATATTATAATTCAAAACTACAATTTATTTTTATGTAAGTTGAGCTCAATGTATATTATTTATGTATTAGTCAATAACGAAATGTTCTAATGAGCACTTATATTAAGGTATAATCAGTTGTCCAGTTGTGCCCACACTAAGCGGTCACCTATTCATCTTTTAATAGATAAGTTTATATATTTATAATTATAGCTAATATGAAAGTTATGTAAGAGTAAAACTCATTTCTAATAAAAATTAAACTTTGAATTCACTTATAATTCAAATTACTATTTATATAAAGCTCTACCGAATACAGTCAACTCATCCCATCCAAAGCCATACGCTATTATCATTACAATGGGAAAGCATAGTGTACTTTAAAAGTACATTTTGATTCTAACATATGTTTTAAATAAAATGCAAAACATTTGATACAAAAAGAGTTTTTTATTGTCAAAAAAGTACTGAACCCAAAAAACCTGTCACTAAATTCTGTTTACATTAGTTAAAGGAATTTTAGTTCAGTAGAGAATTTAAATCTCAGCATTTGTACAGAATATTACTGTTAATTTACAGTTTGGTTCTTATAATAAAAAGTATATCAAATTTTGAAAGAATACCTATGTATTGCAGGAAAATACAGTACAAGTACTGTAATGAGTGTAAAAAGAGAATCCGCATCGAATTTCGAGCAAAGATCTCAATGCCGTTGATGAAAAACTTACAACAATGACCTGAGACTCTCAGAACACCTCTTAGTTTATTAAGAATAGGAAGAATCGGGAAGAATAAAGAGTGAGAAATATAATACTCTAATAGTACAGAGATTATAGATTGTGAGCTAAAGCTTGAATCAAATTGTTAGATAAAGGCTTTATGTATCGAGTTTACTGTCAGGTAAGAAATAAATGACATTAAATACTTTTCAGACAGTGATGTGCAATATTCGAGCTTTTGGAGCTCGAGCCTCAAGTTTTATTACATCATTTCAAAGAATTGAGAATTTTTACACAAAAAACTGAAGGTTTGAAGGGATATAAAGATAGAATTCCACATATTATCGCATATTTACATAAAATAATCTAATTTTATGTGCAATAAGAGACTCAAATAATGACTGAAACGAATGGTACCCTCGGGTGAGCTCGGGCATGATCATCACTGTTTTGAGGCTGACTTACTTGAGGCAAATATTATTAAAATATTTCCTAATATAGAATATTTGATGAGAATAATGGATAATCAGTTACATTTTTAGCCAAATTAAAAAAACTCTGAAAGATATTTATAAGTCTTTTTGTGTATTAAAATATCGGTCATTATGAGCTCTATATTGAAAAAATTATTGATAAATAATTTCTAAATATTTTATCAGAAAAAATTAATTAATTTGATTAAATTATTTATTCCCTAATCAATAATAAACCATCACTTATTAAATTTTAATATTAACACAAATACAGTAATATATAGTTATAAAAACCCAATTATAGTGAAACACAGATATCGGTGAATAAAAGTGACACCACTTCAATGGTTCACTATAGTGAGGTATTACTCTATTATATTCACTATAACGGGAACAAACTGTATACTTATTAGTTTTAAACAGAAAGTTAAGAGAATTATAAATTAAAAATCGAAGTGAAAGCCGGAACCATATATAGGTAGTATTTATATAAAGAGATGATCACCAGCACTAAAGTAGACTTTATTTGACTTGTGTTGGTATAAATAAACTCATTAAACCCATTCTATTATATCATGTCAACTATTTTGGTGAAGTATTATCTGAATCGCCCCCGCATTCGATCCAATGCTTGTGTGCAGTATAAAAACAGAGCATCAATAAAGAGACTCTATTTAAGGGCAAACGTAAACCAAAAGCACTAAAAATAGAAATGTCACAAAACTTTACTCAAATCTGTGTCATCCAGTTATACAATTTCCTTCTCTTGTGTCTTATAATACTCTCTTTTGAATTGGTTTTATATATTTTTTCTTCTTTTACTTCTCTATTTGATAATAAGATTTACTTTAATTTTATTAAAACTTTTGATTTAAATACGTATTCAATAAAAGACTTTTTTACCTTTTTTTATACCTTAAACTGAAGAAAAGTTTATAAATTATGCGAAACTTTTTGTATGTTATATAAGTTTATATGCAATTATCCACTGAAGCGAAAACGGTGTTCATAAGAAAAGGTCAGAGTTTGATATATAACTAGTACAGTATGTGACCTATATTTAGCAGGAGCTGTGTTTGAAATTTTATTTTAATATTTTGAAAAAAATTTTATTCAATTTTCATAATCAAATTCAGTGCAAAAGTATTTTTATTGAGCTTCTGATAAAAATTCTTAAATAATGTCTTAATATTTTATTTAATTCTTGAGAATAAAATATATTATAAATAATAAATTCTTATGTTCAGCAAAAAGAAAACCATATATTTCTAGAGATTTTTCTTTTAATACTCCTTTTATAATATGAAAGAATTCTCAGAAAATTTTAGAAAAAATTATTAAATATTTTATGAAAAATCGAAATTTAGTGTTAAAAATAATTTATTATTAGAATTGAAGCTTAACAGGGATTTCACTGTCAAAGCGATGGACTACTGATAAAATGCATGATAGAAAAGAATGAATAACTTTTGGCATGTCTTTTGTGATGAGGAATAAGAACATATAGAGCTGTATTATAACAAAAAAATTATTATTACTTCATGTCATAACAATATCAAGAGGTGGAGATTTTCTGCACTGAGCAGATGTTCAGCTGTGTTCTTATCTAAAGAAATAAAGTTTTGATTTGAGAGCTCTGGAGAAAAGAGTTTAATGGAAATTATATGAGAAAAAAATGAATATTTTTTTGTAGAAAAGTCCATTTGTTTTATATCTAACTTTCAATTTGTGCCAAAATAGATTTTATAAATTATTTTTTAAATATCGGATCAAATTTGAAAATATATCAAAAAAATATACGAATAAATGGTATTCACATTTTTAAAACAATAAGGGTTTTAGTTAATAATTGTTTTTTGATTTGAGTCTAGAGATCAAAAAGTGTTACTATTTTTTGCTTTATTAATAATATTTTCGCAGAAAATTGTTCAGTAGTGCAAAAATGCTTTAATAATTCACTTCATTTTTCCTGTAAAGACAAGATCGATAAATAGTGTGTTGCCTTTTCTGGTCTCTCTCTCTCTCTC
>JAQGCH010001183.1:0-16898 GCA_034699485.1 Nanhermannia elegantula | reverse complement strand
TATATTTGTCAAATATTTGAAAGTGAGTCAAATTAGTTTACTGGTAGTAATCTTTGTTGAACTTACAGCACAAGAATCTGTACTTAAATATTGTGAATTACTATTAGATTATAAAATCCCAATTCGTCGTCGACTAAAATCAAACAACTAATGGCATCAATCATAAAGACCTCATTTAAACATAATATTTAACAATAAATCAATATTTGCAGACAAGTCCTATGCTTGTTAGACAATACAATCATTTATACCGATTTTATTGATGTTAAAACTTCAATAACGAGAGAAGAATTACGTTTTGGTTTAGATCCCGCATCACAGCCCTCTTTTATATAATGAAAACAAAATCTATTTATTTTCTACACATCTATTTATTCCATAAATAAAACTTCAAGACCACCAATAGTTTTGTATGAGTTGTCCCACATTTTTAACTTGTGAAGAATTCGGGTCAGAGAGACACGCATTGTAAGCGATTTAAAGCGTTAAAAGAGAAAGTTTTTAAAATGATTTTCACTTTTTCTATACTTCTCACAAATATAGATGTCAATGATTTTATAAAAAACGCCTCATAACAAATTTCATTTTCACTCTTTGTATGTTTGAATTAATTTATCGATTTCTAGTTAAGCATTTTATATTATTTATTACTCTGAAAGGACCAAAATAACTCATTTTCAAAGATATACTTGATTTTTATTGTTTGTATGCAAAGTCATTGAATGCTTTTCTCAAATTGTTGTTGTTATAAAATGTATTTTTGTGAGAACAATATTAAAGGAAAGATTGTTTTGTTCAATTGAAATAGTCTTCATAAAAGTGAGCCCTTGACACTTGTTTTAAAACTAATTTTAATCCAAACAGATTTACGCAACACTTTAGAATGACTGCATAATTGATCTTTTTTTTGATTAGAGATCTAATCTTTAATTATATATTATTTCTATTAAAATTGTTAGATTGTGTCAATGTTTAGCTTATCTCAACTTTTCTGAGGGTTTCCCATCAAATTATTTATCTTTCCTTTTCTTATTGTATTATATTATTATTTATAATGAATATTAAAAATTATCGAAATTTAATTTAACTGTTAAATAACTTATTCAATTCTCGAAACTTAATCAGATGTGTAAGCATTTGATAAATTTAAATATTAATTTATAGCAATTCAGATATAAATCCATTAAATAAATAAAATAAATAAATGTATTATTAATAAGAGACAGTTACCGTTCAATTTGCTATATTACACGCATATTCTATCATTTAATGAATGAACAATTTAATCTTATTATCAATAAATAAAATTTAAATTTATCCAAAGGGTCATGAATATTGAAATAACTTTTTGAAATAAATTTGATTCTCCTGCAGCTGAACTGCATTTTCTACAAAAAAGCAAAATTTACATTCCCCTTGAGTGGAACTCAAAAAATAAAGTAATTAAAATATTTAATGGCGAAATTTTGGCCAAACATGTCGTAACATTACTTAATTCTTAAATAACTTAATTCAGAGAAGATATAAAATTACACGACTTGGAAGCGGAAGCTTATGTTACTACCACTTATTAATATATTTGAATTTAAGTGACTAAATATTTATAACTCATTCAAATAGTTTACAACTTTTAAAGTTAAATGAACTGTTTATAACTAAATATATATAATTATTTCACATGTTTTATTAATTTCCTATTAGGTTATCATTTTCTCTCTTGAATTATGCTTTGCGTGTCAGATGTGTAAGAAATTTGCTGTGATTTGAGTCAACAAAATAACAGAACTTTCTTGTTTGGTTAGTTTTTAACTTTATAAATGTTTGAATTCAAGAGAATGTGTTCGAATTTTATTATTTAATTGTTCAAATCTATTTAATTTTATAATACACTCTAAATAAAGTTACAAAAATTTAAGTGTAATTTTATTGCATTAAATAATATTGAGAAATATAAGAAAATCACGTGAAACATATTATATAAGCTAAAGACAAAAGAGTTCAAAATATTCAAAAATATGGATTAGTTTTTTATGATTCAATTCGTTAAACATTTAGTAAAACTTTTATTTAAAAATAATTAGCTTTCATTGAAAGGCTCAGTACAAAAGAGGTTTTAAGCGAAAGGGCATAACGACAAGTGAATAAATGTTGACACCTTTTATCTCCTATAAAGTTATGTTTGAAAAGCACTACTTATGAATAGTTTATGAAATATGCGTATATTTCGCTTAATGTTAGAAAAAATAATGATTTTTACAGTTAGAGTTTAGTAGGACATGGACTGTGCCGTCATCCCCATTGCCCGACTGTTCCATCGAAAACCGGTCCGCCTCGTATTCAAATATAATTTTTTCAATTACCTTTACAAGTGAAAATCGCTTTCACTCTCTACAGACATAGCAATATGTTTTCAGAAACTGATAACGTGTGAAAAGTTTTTTGAAGTTTACAAACAAGTCTAAATGTTAAGTGTCTTCTCATCTTCACAGTTAAGCTTTATTAACTAAAGTAGGATATAAGTTATGCTAAAAAGATTACATCTTTGAGTTAGTTTATGCATCACTTTAGCGAAAGGCTACTTAATTGTTAAGGCTTTAAAAACTCGTATTTAGCAAAACTAATTTTGACAAAACTTTCATAAATAAACTTTAAAATTAAATAAAAGACTAAAATAAAATTATTATTATTATTATTATTATCAGTTTAATTAAAAATTTAATATAATTTTGTGAAAGTGAAAGTGCAATGTTTTATCAAAAATGAATTACAACTTTGAAAGGTAAGGAAACGATATATTCTCAAATAGACAATAGTTTTTTCAAATAGTTCACTATCTATTTCCTTAATATTCCAATTGTCAATTTGAAAAACTGAGAATTAGGAAATGCCATTAATTAATCCAATAATAATAATGTTGAATGTTTAAGCGATGCCTTTATCTTCTTTGAATTTTACATAAAACTATTTCTATTTGATTCAAAACTCAACATTTTATTACATTTAAGCTAATAATTAGCAGACAGACATAGATTAGACACTTTACTTAATAAATGATTGTTCATCATTGTTCTCAATAAAATTGAAATTATATCCTAATTATTGGTAAGACAAGGTTGGGTTACATTTCGATTTGAGGTCAGTGACTGATCAATAGATAGAACTTCCTCAGAAGCAGATTATCTTCACATAATCTTATTTATAAACTTTCATTTTAAAAGAATTACAGTTATTGGCGATAATAGATTGAAATTTTTAAAATTGCATTCTTTACTTCAGAAGAAGCTTTTATATTTACGGTATAGCTTTTATTTGAGCTCAACTGTTTAAAAAAAGTAAAGCTCCATAAAGTGTTGCCTAAAGTTTTGATCAATTTTTTATTGATTGAAATATTTAAATTTAAATTTAATATAATTTTGATTGTGTGAAATAAAATATAAATATAGTACAAATAAAATATGTTCATTAAGCAAAAAGAATAATTTCATGGGCGAATCCATAGTACGCCTTGAAAACTAGTATCCAAGCTATTTATAATTCTTATATAACTTGAGAAATTAAACCAATTATACAAGAAATGTGATGTACTTAACTGCAGTGATGGATAGTGCTCGAGCATTTGCAGCTCGGTAGCGAGCACGAGCACCAAGCACTTTGATTTTGTCGAGCACGAGTACGTGCTCGAGCACTGGCCCCCGAGCACGAACACATATTCTTAGTAAAATTTCATATTATGAATGCAATATAAATATTCTTTTAAATATTAAAAACCTTAATTTCATATCTATAGAATGTTTTTGAATGGTATTCCAATAGTGTATACCATATTTAGCAAAGGTATACCGGTACAAATAAAATTAAGCTTAAATAAAATAAACAAATTTTATGTTAAAAAAGCCTTTAAACCCATCATATTTGCTGACTTGGTGCACTTCAATTTTTGCGAGCAAGAGCACTGAGCACATTCATTATTAATTTAAGTTAACTGTACTGGTAACTTAAAATTACCTTTACTTCTTCTCCACTCAATTTTTTAAGCTCATGTAAGTATTAAAGTAAAAATTAATCAAAACATTCGAGAAACTCATAAAACATTATGCAATCACTTATTACATAATATCTGATTTAAATTTATATAAATTCTTGTTATTGCTACATTATTATTCAATGTTAAACAAAATCTGATGAATTAATTTCATTTACAGTAGATTTGTAACTGTGTTTCACTTTCAACTAATTAATCTTGAAAATGCCTTAAATCTATGTCTTTTTAATGGAGCCAATGTTTAAATTCTAGATTTATTTAAATTAAATTATAGACATTCAAGTTTATGTGAGTTTATTAAATGAAATTAATATTAATAAGAGTTTAGTTCAAATTTATGCGAGATTTTTGAGAATATTTTGTGTTATGTTTTGACTGCAGGTATTACTGCGTGTTTTACTGCAAGACTAAAGTATATAAATTTGATGAATTCTTAACAAGAGACCAACTTTTCCAACAAACGAACATATCTGAGCCGATTTTTCGAATGCTTCCCACTTATCTATATATATTTTTATGACCTGATTCCTAATTAATGTCCGACCTCTTGAGGGTCGCGGCCCACCTTTGCTTCCCTGTAGGTGAATGTTATTGAATATATTTGGGAATAATTTATTTTTCTTATATGAGTTACTCATCACGTTTTTAGTTTTTTCTTCCGTATTAGAAACAAGACTACAATAATATGACTATAATTTAAAGATGAATATTAGATATTACTTGTTTCCAAACTATTATAAAACTCAATAACAATAAACCCGACTAAACCTACATTAACGTTATAAGTTATAATTTTGAAAAACTTATTTACTTTATGTTTTTTTAATAAAATTTATTAAATGTCAACTAAAGCTTTTTTGTTAATACAAAGATATTTGACAGTAAAAAATAGAATATTACAGTCATTTCTAAATCAAGTTTTAGATCAAAATGAAATAATTTTTGCAATTATTATGTAAATTATAAAGTTTTGAGGTTTTTACCAATGATTGACATTTGATTTATTTAACGCTCATCGCTCAGGCTTATCATCAAAATTTGGTTTTAGATATTTATAAATATTATTTCCTGACTTAATTGTATATCAATTCATGTTTTAGATTTTCATCATTATATAATTCAATTGTTTTTTACTTGATTTGATTATAGCCTTAATTGTATCAGAATTTCAAAATTAACTTTCAATAGTGATAATAACAATTTTTAAGACAGTTCATTGAATTATTAATCGTATAATTATTCGTATTTATTGCTGTCTCTGATCGAAATGATTCATTTGTTTGCGAAATACTTGGTTCTCATATACATCAGGATATGCATAACACATAAAATATAACTTAAAATTGAATTAAAATTATTTCCTTGAAGAGAAGCAATTATATCAAAAGACAATAAATTTATTTAAGTTTATAAACGATAGTTAACGAGCAGATATTGTATGTGTATTAAACTTATCTGCTTTAATGAATAGGTTATGCAAAACAACATATTTTAAATAAGCGAAAGCGTCCCCTAAAGGCACTGATGCAGTTATTGAGAGGTATTATTTAAAGAAATAATTAACATAAATTTCAATATAAAAATCTCTATAAAGTTTAGTTATTTGCCTCAAATTGACTCTCATTTTTATCAAATCTGAGGACAGTATAAAAATGAGTACAAGTATATAACTTATACAAGTATTAGTAGCACAAGAATACAAGTATTATTTAACTTATATTAAATAATATAAGTTAATACTTAACAATAAACTTAATTCTCATCAATACATTAAGTAAATAAAAATGAGAAAGTTACCATAATATCATGCTTGCTCTCTAAACACATAATAATACTTATTGATGACATGATTTCTTGAATACATATAAAATGATCTGTATTATGAATACAAAGGTTGCAAATTATACGATTTCTATTATTTTAACCTTTTTAAAAAAAATAAGTAATGACTTGTTAAATGACCTGAAAAACAAATCAATTAACAGGAAAGTTAGCCTAGGCTTCGATAAATTTAAAATAGAAATCTAGTTATTAGAATGTCTTTAACAGTAAAATGCACGAACCATTGTGTAATTTGTATAAATTGTTTTAAAGTAAGGATAGGATTAAATGCTCTGAAGTAAGAATTTGTAACTCAATTTTATGCTATTCTTTTCCGCTTATATAGAGGTCAAACAATTGTAGTGCTCGTTAATATACAGTAGTTTTTTTCAGTATAAGTAAATCGTAAATAAAGCACAGTGATGGACACTGCTCGATAGCAAGTGTTTTAACGAAGCATTCAAATTCTGACATTTAATACAGCCATTAACTAATAACTAATAAAAATTTATGAGGGCTCATTCATATTTACGCAGTCAAGGGGAGAGGGATCAACCAAATTTTAAAAATGCGTAGGCGTACGTAGAGATTATATAGCTACGTACGCTAACAGGGAGGACGCTAACAGGGTGTCTGAAAACAGCCCAAAACTGTCTACGTACTATGTGCATGAGCCCTTAACAGACAATTTAAAGGAATAATTACGAGTATAGCGTGAATATTATTTTCCTTTTTGATCATCAAAAGCATAAAAAAGCATAATTTCACTTCCGGAGCATAAAAAAATAATTTCAGGACCGGAACTTAAATTTAAAAAAAATATAGTTTATAAATTATAATTCATTAGCATAAATTTTCAAAAAAGTATAATATTTGAGCATAAAAGCATAATATTACGAGCATAAAAAAGCATAATTTTCACGCTTTAATCACAAGTAATAGAATGCTTTTCATTATTAAAAATTTTTATTTAAGCAAAATTATACATTAGAATTATATTGAATCAAAAGAGAGCTTTATATTTTCATGAGTGAAAGTTAAATTCAAGTTTATAATTCTAGTTATACATAAGTTATATCGAGTTATATAAGTTGCAAAGTAAATGGATTGCATTCTAGTTATAAAACCATTACCTGACTTTTCTGCAGAATAACCCATATATTGTTGAGCTCGTGCTGATTCCCCTTTGTATTCGAATTAATAAAGAGTAAGTTAGTGTTAAGTAATGTTAGGTGGTGTTAGTTAATGAGTTTCTTAATTCGTAATGTCTTTTGAATAATAAAAATCACTTATAAGTTTATGTATATAATTGTTTGTTTTGGAATTTTAAAGGCTCAGGCTCTAGGTTTTAACCCCAGGCTCAGGCGTTAGGTTTTGAACCCAGACTCAGGTTCTATGTATTAAGTCTAGGCTCGATAGACTCAGATTCTGAGTTTTCGAGCCAATGGATATCATTAGTACAATAATTATAGTTTTGTAAACACTTTTATAAAAATTAATATTTGTTTTAACAAAAAATCCTTCGCCCAATTATTAGAAATGTCGTAAAGTTTATCTTCTTATTTAACTAATGATCAAAACATAAATTTTAATTGCATTGATTTTTTAATGTGTGGTCGGTATACCTCTCAAAATATTTACTTTGTTGTTAGGATTTTAGCTTATTTAAAACCTGTTTAAAACATAGAACAAAAAAACTCTAATTTGTTTTGTAATCTATTTGAAATTGAATTCAAACATGATTTAAGTTTTTAAATAAAAGGAAACTATTCAAATAATTGTTATCACAACATTTTACTATTTCTATATTATTTTTGTCAGTTAATATCAATTCAAAAATTTCAGATAAATGCGAATATACTATAATATGTTTGAATTGTGTATATTAGTATTTAAATTTAACAATACTAATATCTATTCATTATACAGACGTACCTGGGGGTGGGAGGGGGCTATAATTTTTTGAACATTTAAGTGTAGGTCTATAGCAATTTTAAAAAATTGCCATATTTAGGGTTTTTCCTATGTCTAGCCCCCTCAAACTGAAAATCCTGGTTACGGCATTGATAATATTCTTTAACTTCACTATTCATGATAATCTACTGCAAAAAGCACTGATTCTTGTAATAAATAATTTATTGCCTTTTTTAATTTTAAAGTTATAATATTTAAACTAAAACTTTAATAATGTTAGTCAAGCTTATAAACATGCAATAATACTAATTAAAACATATATTTAAAAATTAAAAAAATTGAAAATTTGTGTCAAACATAGTAATTTAGAGAGTCGAGAGTCTCGTCGAGACTCGAGATGCAACTCTCAAATATACCGATCTCTAGTATCCATGTAGGCATTCATTACAGAACTGCCTAAAATATTTAAAGTCTTTAGTTTTAGTGTTTGTGTAAATTCAAAATTAGTGAAAATATTCGAAAAATAAAATACAAAAGATAATAGATTATAGATTAGTGATCGACATCAGCGCGCTTTTCACTGCTCTTTAAGCGTAATTTCGGGGGTCTTTGCAGTCCGCGCTTCAATCGCTTTAAATGAATAGAAGCGCACCTTACAAGGAAGCCGTCTCACCCCTTACCAACCGATTTCAACATTTTTTTAATTACAGCCACATTATACCAAACTATGTCCAAAACGGTCATTTAAATCTGCGGAGTCCAAGAAGCCTATCAGTTATTAATACACAATATCTCTCAATACATAGGAATACATACTTATTTTCATAGTAAAGCAATTTGATAGTAATTTGTAGACTATACTTAGTGCTTAACTTTTTCGGCGTAACTCGAATGGCAATTTCGGCGGTAATATTCGGCATAAGGGAAAAACTGGAAGATTTTCTCAGAATTCGGCGGTAAAATTCGGCGTAAAAAATAATAAATTTTATAAATATGTGTTTTATTCATTTCGTATTAGAAAAAGTAGTTACATAAGTATTTATATTAAACAATTAATAATGAATAAGTCTTTCCTCGATGTCTCCATTGAAATACAAAAGCTTTTGCATTCTCATTGTGTCTCAATTTATACAATTCCTTTGATTGTAGACTTCAAAAAACAGATCCTTATAATAATTGAAATCTTGAATCCGTTGAAATTTTTTGATCGGATAAAAAATCTTTAGTTTTTTTAGTTTTTTTTCTATATAATTTTTTGAAAAATTCGGTTTATTCGGCGTTATTTCAAGAAAATTTTCTTTACGCCCAAAATTTTTTATATGATTTGGCGGCAATATTCGGATTATTCTGCGTCACGCACTAACTATACTCAAATGAATTTTAAGTTTGATGCACTGTCCTACAAATGTTAACTGATTTCAGGTCAAAAAAATATACGTATTTAATTATTCAATTATTCAACTTTCGATTATATTGATCAGAATTTACAAATTTTCATTTGCAAGCTCCGTATTAATTTAGCTTAATAATAGGTAAGGCTGTAGATATAGATAATACAATTCTGCGAAAATGTTTATATAAAAGACTAGATCACCCGTAAATATTTTTACAGAAATTGATTAAAGTTTAGATTTAAAAATTAGATATTAATCTACATTTAATGTTTTTTTATCTCATTTACTATGAAAATAAGTATGTACTGTATTTCTATATATTGAAAGATATTTTGGTCACTATAACTGATAGGCTTCTTGAAATTCTGAAGATTTGGAAAATGAAAAACTTTATTTATACTGAGTATCAATTTATCATCTCGAGGATATCATTCTTAACATGAGCTCAGTTTAAATGACCTTTTTTGGACATAATTTGGTATAAGATTGTTTGTGGTCAAATATTTTTTGAGATCGATTGGCAAGTGGTGAGCTGTTCTTTTTCAGATCATACTATAAGCTCAGATGCTGAATTTCAAGCGCAGCTCAAAGTCAATGTGGTACACTTCAAATAGAGAGCAAATAATGAACAAAAAATATTGAAAACAAGGGAAAGTATACAGTCTATGACTGTTTACAAAGCGCGATCCAAATGTATTTTTGCCACTTGTCGCTGACACAGACTTTAGTCGTCATTTTAGAGGTTCTCAGTGACACTGATTATGATTATGAAATCGTTTTTTTGATATCTTTAACCTTTCCCATAGTAAAGCATTAGTATCGGTAGTTTTCCGTCGGTAACTTGGACTACCGGTAACTAGCATTGCTTTGAGGACAATAACAATTGTTATTACAATTCAACTAATTTTAAAATTTAGTGTCAACTTAAGCGCCTTGAGCTGCGCTACACTTGAAGCTCACTTTTGAAAAATCTGTGAGCTTGAAACTCGAGATTAGTGATAAGTGCAGCTCAAATTTTGACTAAATCACGCTGAAGCGCAGGTTTTCGGACTGATGGCGATCACTATTATAGATTGTACAGTAAAAGTATAAGATTAATTCTTTAAACTTATTAAATTATAATAATATAAGCTCAAAGCATTAGTAATAACGTTTATCCTCATTTGAAAATCTGGATTTTTATCTTTGTGCGTAAATTCTTATCAATTATTAATTGGAATAATGAGTTGAAACAATAGATTAATTGGAATATTAGTATTTGTAGTAAGAATACAATCAAAAATTAGTTTATAAAGATTTGAGGACATTCTCATTTGAGCATTTCATAATTTTCCAGGAAGCATATATTCTATAGAAAACTATAAAATACTTGAATATTTTAAAGAGACTTAATATTATGACGTAATAAAGTTTAATAATAAAATGGCAAAAGTTATTTCAAAGTATCACTGGGAGAATGGGTACAAATAAGAGAAAAGACAAATCAATTCTATAAGATTTTGATACAATTTTATTGATAGAGAAGAAGGTCATTTGAAATAATAGAAAATAATCAACATTTATGAAAACATGATCTACCAGTACAGGCCCTCATAAAGAGCTAATATTTTTCCGGATTAAATTAAAAACGCTTTTACATTACTTCTGCAAAAACTTCAATATTATTTCAATTTAATTATGATTTCAAGAATTACTTCACTTTATTTGTTGTAAACCTTTATTAACAAAAGTATTTTTATGTCTAATTATTGAACGTCTTAATACATTATGCAATAAAGTTTAACAACAAATAAAGTAACAACTTACTTTTTGAAATCATAGTTAAATTGAAGTAATATTGAAGTTTTAGCTGTTTTAACGACAAGATTAACAACTATTATAGTAATCTTGTACTGGTATATAATAAACCCTAAAATGAATTGATTCAAATCGATACTTAAGTTTATTACTTACAATTAGATCTAAACTGAAAGACGAACTAATAATTGCATTATTGTATTTGAAACAGTGTTTTAAACAAAACCCTAACTATAATCCAAAAATAAAGTATAGTAAATATAACAAAGATTTGATAGCTTCGTCTTTAAGGTTAAATGAACAATCACAGTATATTAACATAATGATTGAACTAGCCTTTCTCAAAACTATCACCTTTTAATTGCTATTCTTCCTGCTTTTCAAAAAATGAATGACTTAAATATATTCAAATACAATTTAAATTTTAAAATTCCTGTTTCTCATCACCTAGAATTGTATCGTATCATTTTTGTAAATTAGATTTGATATTTTATTAATATTTATAGAAATATGAAGTAATTCTTATTGATTTGCTACTATTTGTAAAGAGTTAAACAATTTAAAGAGCATGACTTAAACCTGAATAACAAATATTATCTATAAGTTGTTAAAAGTTTTTATTGTATTGTTATTTGACTTTAATATTCAAATCACGAACCTTTTAAGAACAAACTGTATATTAAATAATTGAGACAGTGATGTCTTTGAGAATTTTATTAGTATTAAGTTTTTTCTAAATTAATCTTTAATTACATTTTAATTAGAGATCATGGCATTGATTCAAAAGATTTAATTTTAATTCGCATTATTTTTTGCAGAAAATGTTCGTTTAATTTATTTTGGAAAGTGTTTCTGGTTCTTGTCATAGTTATTAATGTGTCGATTCATACGATTCATACTAAAGAAAGTTTTTCTCGCGCAAAGAGAGCATTAAGGGTTTACAGGCGTCAACTCAATCAAAATGATGGAAACATACTATTGAGCGTAATTCTTATATAATTAAGCTATAAATAAATTTTTTATTTGACTTTAATATAAAACTGAAATTAGATCCCACACGTCTCCCATACTACACAAAATTTGGACATCGCTACTAAATTCCGTTATCCCCGCTTTGCTATGCCTGCAATCACTAGTGAAGATCTGAAACAAGCAATAGCACAGGCAACTGATAAAGCAAAGAAAAGACTTGAAGTGATTGAACCGCAAATTTTCTCAAAAGGCATGTTTGAAACCATATTAATATCTATTTAGCATATCATCTAATCATTTAAGATCTTATAAAATATAAAATACATCACAAAATTTTTTTAAATTGCTGACGAGATTTATTAAAAATGTAAAATACAAAAACAAAGACCAATTTAACGCTATTAGCGTTATTAGTTGCTAATATTGATGCCTTTGAGACAATAGCTTAATCCATAGCATTAGCATTAACTTATACATGATTTGAAAGAATTAATTT
Organism: Nanhermannia elegantula; assembly: GCA_034699485.1. NCBI lineage: Eukaryota > Metazoa > Arthropoda > Arachnida > Sarcoptiformes > Nanhermanniidae > Nanhermannia > Nanhermannia elegantula. Next base: position 4,462 of record JAQGCH010001183.1, on the reverse strand, counting down.
ACAGTAGTAATTAAGCTATTCACTGATGATTCGAATTTCGAAAAGTAGGAAAAGTCAAAATTAAGCTCATCTTAAGTGAAATGAGCTGTATTATAAAAAATTTCTATCTATCTTCAAATGATAATAAGAGACGAATGAAATACTTAAGAAATAGGATAACAACTTAAGCAAAATAACAAAACCCACTTTTAAGGTTAATAAGTTCATATCGATCGTGATGTGGACTATACTAACAAAATAAGTAGTTATAAGTGTTGAATAAATAGTTTATACAATTTAGCTTTTTTTTTAATATTAACTATTCTCACAACGCGATCAAACTTTTAAATTAGTACTTCTTTATGTTCATAAAACAATAATTTAAAAATACTTATATTTATAAGTATGTGAAAAGTAATGATAAATGAAATTTAGGTGCTATTCAGACACCAGGGACTGCCGGTTGGTTTGCCGCTGCTTCGGCCAAAACTAAAATAATAGCAAAAAATTATTCTCAATCAGCTTTAGTTTCAGAAGAAGCGACTCGAATACTATCCAACAAGTGAGTTATTTACTTATAAGTTATTGTAAAAACTTATAAAATTTTAACAAATATATGTCAATAAGAAGGATATGGTTTTCTGAAATTTAGATACAAATTAGATCGCGAACAAATAGTTTTTGGAATTCCTACAATTGATGTCAGAGATACCACTTTAGGAAAACAATGTCCACAATCTGTTATATCTCTTCCATGCTATCCCGGAAAGTATAGATCATATACCGGACACTGTAATAATGTGCAGAACCCTGAATGGGGTAATGCCAATACTCATTATTCAAGAGTATTAGCGCCTAATTATTCAGATGGTATTTCAAATCCTCGTCGAGCGATAAGTGGCAAAGAGTTGCCATCAGCGAGAGAAGTGTCGTTAACTATACATCAAGGAAATGATAACATATACTCTCATATGACAACACTTACGACCTTTTTTGGAGAGTTTTTGTTTCATGATTTGGCACATACTGCTCAGGCGGCCGGGTATAAGGGTCACCGCATTAAGTGCTGCGGTCTTAAAGGCGATTTGAAGCATCCCGAGTGTATGCCTATCAATATTAAATCTGATGATCCAATATTGAGTGATATCGGCCAGAATTGCATGGAATACATCCGATCGTGTCAAGCAATCAGAACGGGATGCACTTTAGGTCCAAGAGAGCAAATAAACCAAGTATTAGATTATCTATTTTAAAAGAATTTATTTTGTTGAACTTGAATTAGATTTATGCTTAGATTAAGCCATTCTTAGACAGCCATAATAACTAATAGAGTAATATAGAGTATTAAATGATGAGAGAGAGAGAGAGAGAGAGAGAGAGAGTTTGTTAATTGAGTATACTGTATATTTTTTTTGATTTACAATCAAATTATCGAATTGGGCTATCTATACATCTATACAACCATATATTGATAGGTTATTAGAGGAAATCATTAATGCAATAATTATAAAATCACAGGTAACCTCATTTCTTGATGGCTCAGCAGTTTATGGATCTTCTGAAGAAGAATCACAATTACTAAGGAAGTTTACTGGTGGGGAACTCAAGACTCAAGAACATTCAGGTATTTGTAACAAAATCAAAATTAATGAGAATATCTTTGTTTATTGTTATTCTTTGAGAAATGTTTCCTAATTTCATAGATTCTTAACCTATTACTACAGAGTATATAATAAGGATAAACTAAGTGTCTGACACTTTGCATAGTCTGTGCACAGTATACCTATAAATCTTTGCAATTCATATGTCTTTTATTCTAACCGATGGAAATCAATAGGATTACAATTGTTTCAAAATTAAAATTCAGTAACATATGAATTGAGGATATGATAATAAGTTTGTCTTAAATTATTTGTGAGCAGCGATTAAAAAATAAAAGTTATGTATATAGTTCAATAACAATCAAATTGACCTGAGGCTAAATAAGCTCCAAAAGTATCACTGCTATGCTAATTAAATGAATTATATTATTTTGACTATAATTATATTACAACTAATAAAGTTTGTTAAATTACATTTTAACGATCAATAATTTAAAATTGTTTGGAAATTATATAAATTATTGGATTAAAATGATTTGGAGATTGTAAACCTGTATAAAAGTAATTAATTTGAAAAGCAATCAGTTAAAGCAATAATTTAGTTATTTATCAAATAGAAAAATTTTAAGTAAACAAATCATGATTTACGTAAATTACCCAAACGTTAGGTATTTTAGAAACCAATTTTAATTAACAATAATTAGAACTTTAATTTATATAATTTTTTCTCTTATCAGGCATGAAATAATGCTTTATTTTACAAATCTATATATTAATTTTGGTTTACAGTTTATATCTGATTCATAGTTAAGATTTATGTGCTATTTATTTAAGTTACAGCTTTAAATAGTGATATTCAAAAGTCAATATCTCACCTCTATATAACCCTAACGGCCGCCAATAGTGCATTCATTTTTTATTATAGAGCAAGATTCTGGATTCGAGAGGCACTGGCACACATTCCTGCTTTGCTTCTCTAACATGATACTGAGCTTGAGCTTATTTTGAAATACCCTAGCTTCAGCTTGAGCTGGCACCATCTTAGCTCAAGCTCGAGCTTGTCTTTTGAACATCACAATTTAAAAGCATATAATATTATTTATTCACAAGAAGATTTATTATAATTGTTTTAGTTTATGGCACAATTTTACCCAAACATTTTATTTTTTAATTTAATCAAAATTTGAATAATTTAAGTAGAATTGAGCAGAACTAAGTCTTATTATAGAAGGCAACAGATTCGACAATTTTTGACTAAAGTTTTAATAAATTGATTAAACTTTTGAATCTTTTAAATAATTAGGCACAAAAGATCTTTTACCCGAACAAAAAGACAATTTGCAAGATTGCAAATCTTCTGGTAAAACGAGATGTTTCAAAGCTGGTGATATTCGGTAATCAAGTCAATTATTATACCTGTGCCACTGTATACTATTAGTATACAAATAAATAAATTTAACTGAAAACATGTTTTATCTGTTTTAATAATTTAGAGTAAATGAAAATCTGGGGCTAACTATAATTCATACAATATTTATGAGAGAACATAATAGGATTGCTCGTAAATTGGCACAAATGAATAGGCACTGGAGTGATGATCAAATTTTTGAAGAAACGCGTAGAATAGTTGCGGCAGAGCTGCAACACATCACTTACAATGAATTTCTTCCATCAGTTTTAGGACATCAAACAATAGATAAATTTGATTTACGGTTACTTAACAGTGGATTTTATGCAAACTATGACATAAACGCAAATCCAAGCATTGATAATGCAGTGGCGTCTGCAGTCTTTGCTTTCATGTATACAACAGTGCCTTCAAAGATGGAAAGATATTCACAAGAGTTACAGAATTTGGGTTCACTAAAGATGGGAGAGGCCTACTTTGATCCCACCGAAATCTACAGAAAAAATAAATTTGACGAATATTTAATGGGTATGATTAGTCAGAATGCACAGGGATCTGATCCAGTCGTTACCAATGAAATGACTAATGGAATCATATCTGAAACTAAGGAGGCATTAGATTTTGTAGCTTTGGTGATACAGCAGGGAAGGGATCACGCGTTGCCCGGTTATACTGAATGGAGAAAAAGCTGCAAATTAGAACCACAGATCGATGACTTCAGTGATTTGCCAACTGTTATGAAAAGCGATGCCATCAAAAAACTTGATAAACTTTATTCGTATGCTATTCTCAATTATTTGCAAATATAAAATTAATTAATTTGAAAAATGATTTATAACATATTATTGGAAGTTATAAATCATGTTTTAGTTATAAATTTCTTACAGTATAGTTCAAGTTATAATAGACGTGAACTCAAATTATATTTTCAGAAATGTTCATGACATCGACCTTTTCACTGGAGGTCTCGCAGAGAAACCCATAAAAGGTTAGAAACTTATGTAAATATATTGAAAGATATTTAAATTGATTTTGCCAATAAAAAAGGTGCAATGGTTGGACCCACTTTCGCATGTTTGCTTGGCAGACAATTTCATTATCTTCGCAAAGGAGACAGATTTTGGTATTTATTTAGTTTTCTGTACAGAAAATTTTGAACTATTGATTAAAATATGAAATAACTATAGGTATGAGAATGATATGCCTCCGTCTTCGTTCACTAAAGAACAATTGGATGAAATAAGGAAATCATCGTTAGCGAGAATCATTTGTGATAACGGAGACAAAACGGACTTCGTTCAGCCCTCATCTATGATAGCATCAGATATTTTTCTCAATGCGTTTCAATACTGCAGTACTGGAACTATTTCAAGCATTGATTTAAATAAATGGAAAACTAACGTTAGAATAAGTCATTCTATGCCACAAATTAGTAAAAATTTATTAAACACTGAAATAACAAGAGCTCGAAGAG
>JAQGCH010001182.1:0-16903 GCA_034699485.1 Nanhermannia elegantula | reverse complement strand
TCGCTAAGACAAACTTCAATTATTGATTATTTCAATAAAATGTAAAATTGCTTCATATATCTGAATAAAAAAAATTTTACTCTGTCTATTTTCACAACGTATAATTTCACATTACTATAATCGCGGTCCCAAGTGTGTGAAAATATAGAGGTCTGACTGTATTTATTTTAAAATAGTCCAAAATCTGGACAGTCCAGATGAAATCTGTACGGTTGATTACCTAAGCACGTGGCATCGTGTCAGCAAATTATATCTGTTTAAATGCCATTTAAACATAAAATATATTTTGTTTATGCTGCAATTTTAATTTTTATATTGCTTTGTTAAATATTTTACGCACTAAATGAATACCATTTTAATACTTACTTTAAAAATGATATTTATATTTATTTGATATTATTTAATAATAATTTATATTTCATTCATAATATGAAAATATATGTAAATAGTAAGACTAGACACTCGCGTTGCTCCACCTAGATATAAATAATTACCTATTTTCGCTTTATCTCAGTTGTAGCTAGAATATATACCTTATGTTAAATTCACTAATACACATTTATAAGTTATTGTGTATGAATTTTAAATGTTTCTATAATGTCCTTAATTTTAACTCATTTTAATCCTATTAAAAGTGAAAGTACTGTAAATGTGAGCATAAAATAAAAATAGAATCCGGTAATCCCACCAACAATTTTCCGAAATCGGGGTTTAACTGTATGAGATTTATAAGCGCTAAATATATTAAAAATATGTTAAGTATAATGTTTCGTAAATTTTTATTTGATAATCACTTTTCTAAAAATCTATTTTAATTACTATGAAACCATTTTTGACTATTCTGTATTTTTGAGCAGATATTTAGGTAAAATCTATTTTTAGGTTTATTATTATTGCTGTAGAATTCTATGCAATAAACTCTTTGTAAAATCTACTGCGCAATAATTTAGAGCTAATTTTTATTAAACCTGTGTCTTTTATGAAAGAGTAATTCAAAATATTCTATTAAATAACATAAATTTTTTTGTAGTAATAGAATATCGTCGATTGAGTTCTAGAAAGTCGTAAATCAAAAATTTTCGAAAATTGAGTTACTGCTAGTTTTTGATACATTTTCAGAAGCACTAACTAACCCTCATATCTAATTCGAAAAATTCGATTTAATTACAACATAGCCTGCAATTCTATATAAACGTATCGCATTGTGAGTTTACTGGTTCTAAAACTTTTAACTCATTTTTCTCAAAGTTATACTTTTTAGAGTTACGACTTTATAGAACTCAATCGACGAAATGTAAATTAAGAATAAGCATTATTTTTTCATAATTTATATTTAAATTCATATAATATAAATTTCTTGTGCAAAACCAATTATTGCTAACTTGTTATTAAGCCTGAAAATAAACATTTAGTTAAAACAAATTTAATGTTTATTCAAGGAATTCTTGGATTTAACATTGGTGTACATAATTATTGTGTACAAAATAATATAAATAAATAAAAAGGGGGGTTTAAATAAACATATTTTATCCCGTTAAGTCGAGCGGATTTTCAGCAAGATCATTGTAAAAATACTTATAAAAATATTTTATCAAGCCAAACCTTAACTGTATAGAAAATTACATCTACTGCGACTTTGTCAAGTTTACAGCCAACACGAATTCTAGTAATCACATAAGAAAACACTTCCAATTGCCACTCAATTATATCCAACAAAAATTGGTCAACATTGGACCAAAATGCAAGCGCATCTTCTTTTTGCTCCTTGTTCAATTTATTAATAAGATTTAGGACTTCATCCTCTTGACTGTTAACCTTGCGTGTCAAGAAACCAAATACATTTTCGATTTTTTTCTGATTCCTTACACTTGCATCTTTAGATGGATCTATCTCTAAGGTAATAACATCCCTAGCCATATAAAATAAATTTTGAGAAAATTTATTAGCTTGCTTAAGAAAGCCAGGTAGGTTTGGCCGGCTCGCGGCCAAAGAATCTGCTGTATCCTTCAACTGTACGCGAAGCTCTGGCTTCGCTTCAAGTAAATCTTGGGATGTCAATTCTTTACGTGAATCTGACATCGTTTAATCAATAAAACACAAAGGACCGTCAACTATATATATGTGAAAAATTTTTAATTTATATAATTTTTAAATAATATAGATTATGGGTGAAAATTAATTGAATTATTGAAGGTTAATAGAGTTCATCCCCCTTATAGTGAAGCGGTTTTAGCTGCCATAGCCTTTATTATAACTGGATTTTACTGTATACTAATATAAGTTAAACGGCAAAAATGTTATATGCTATATACAAGCGGTTTTTCAGTATAAGGCGGATGAACTGTATTTATTATTCTATTTTGAACTTTAGTTGAATATTTCGTTAATAAAAATAATAGGTTTTTATGTTATGTTAGATTACAAAAACATTTTCACTTATTTGTGAAAAAAATAAAAAGTTTTAAAATTTCATTTATTATTTTATTATTTCCTATAAAAATAATTTCTAAACATTTTCACAAAATAAGTTAATAGAATAATCTGTTCAATTAAGCAATGTGAAAGTATTTAATTAAAAGCTTAATTCAAAATTTTAAAAAATATTAATTAATAGAATCTAAATTTTAAAAAAATTTGCATTAAATTAAAGCTATTTATAATTAAAATGCAATATAAATACCTAAATTAATTAATTTTAAATAAACTAAATTATATATTACTTACAAAATCAAATATATAAAAAAAATAAACTATAATTACCTAAGGTGCTTTATATTCCAAATAAATGTATTGAGCTTGTTTCTTTTTCAATTACTTGAAATTTTATAACTGAAAGAAAGATTTTTCGCAACTCGAGCTAAATCTGGTACTAAAATAGAAAAATTTTGACTGGTTCAACAAACATTCAAAAATTATGTGTTTCACTCTTCTTACTACGCATCTTATTATTTTTAGACAACACAAAAATGTAAAACAGTACTATCAATGAGGTTTTCATCAAAAGAGCCTTTCTATATAACTTTAAATTAGAGAGAGTTAAGAAATATAAAACTGCTTTTCAATGATAAGCTTGAGAAACAATTGTTATCATTATTATAATTTTAGAGTTTTATGAAAGAATTTTATTACTATTCTAAATAATATAATTCATTGAAAATACTTTAATGACTACAATTATACAATAGATTAAATCCTAAATAAAATCAATTAATATATCTCCATATGGTAATAATTAACTATAATTCCTTAAGTCAGTTATAGGTTTCTTTACTCTCTTTATTTTAAAGTTATAGAGAGAGAGGCCTTTTTCGAAAAACCTCTTAGTTCTTAACTATATCGCTAACCAAATCTTTTGGCTCTTTCTTAGAAAACTAATTACATTTATATTATTTGATGATTTGATGAAATTTAATGAGAACCTAAGAACTTTAATTTGCTGTATTTACAATACTAGTAAAAAGGTTTATTGAAAAATAAACGTATTTTTCACAATTCTCAATAGACTTTGTGACTTTTTTGCACTCAAGTTCCAAAGCAATATAATATTTAAAATTTTAATGATTTATTAAATTTAACTAGCTATTTTGTTTTTAATAATTAGATTAAATATAAAAAACTTTAAAAATTTTGAATGATACTTTATTACTATTGGTATTGTTTCTGCTTTGTGAATGATTTTAATTTATGCATGCATAATGTATTTCATTTTCAGTCATTATTAAGCGCTTTTAAAAGTGAATATATCATAAATGCGACCGTGAAATAAAAATTATACATAAACACATCTTATGTTTATTAGTAATAATTCATGTTCAACATTAAAACAGTAGTTTACTTTCAGATAAGTGTTTTCTTTATTATAAAAATAGCTCACAAAGGTTGGGTTATTTAACTGTGTAGGCAGATTGTTACTAGGTTACTCAGTTGGCTACGTCTTACACAGTTTATATCAATAATATTTTTTGAGAAATATTGATTTAGAATTTTTTTGCTATTAATTAAATTTTTATTTATATCTTTAAAATATATATTTTAAATATTTTTGCTGAAGAGCTACAGTTCTACTTTGCAAATAAGGTAAATAATAAGTTAAATATTATTGTAATTCTCGAATATATCTATGTTTTGGCCTTCACTATGAGCATATACTGTACCTTTACATGTAAAAGTATATTATAACTCATGTAGAGCATAAGCACAGGTTGAGTCTATGTTTCGCTCGAGAGTTTTATTAAGCCTTGGGGTCTGAAGTTTTCTAGCATACGCTCACTAGGCTCGGACTTAGTGATTTTGAGCATATTATCAGATTGTTTAGAGGCTCTAACTATTCTCCACAAACGAACTTATTATGTCTTTATGTAAAATTTTACCGACTGGAGTGATAATGGAACATTTTTACGGTTGCCAGGTTGGCTCAGCTCAAATACGGGAGAAAATCCGGGAGCTAAAAAATATCATAGGGGGATCAAGGTATATTTTTCGGAATTTTCAAAATTCCCAGAAAAACAAAAGGGGGAGCCAAGCTATGTGTTTTCCAAAATTTAACTGAATCCGGGAGACCTGGCAACCGTAGATATTTTGCATATTTTAATTTCGTAGTAAAATATAGATACGAACAAAATTTTTAAAAAAAATTCTCAATTCTGTGAATCATAAGATTAGGCTGAGAGTAAGCGAGACTTATTTTTCATTTGTGGCTCATGCAAACATATGCTCCTCATTAATTATGGCTAATATTTAATATGCAGTGCAGTTTGTATTAAAAATTTTATTCACTAAATTCAAACATTATTTTTATAGATTCTATTAAATCAAATCAACCGAATGTCTGATAATAAGAAAACTAATAATAAGAAGACTAATAATAAGGAAACAGAAAATAATGAAACTGATAAAAATGATAACCAAACAAATAAAGTTCTTATTGGAGGCGCAGCAGTAGCAGGAGCTGTAGCCGGTGCTCTATTAGCCTGGTATGTAAAGCCTGAAAGCTCGAACACATACCACGAACAGCCGGTGCCAAATTTTTCTGATAGGCCACCTCTTCATGACCCGACATGTGCGATATGTCTTGAAGATCACGATGTAGTTATGCTTCCCTGTGAGCACACATTTGACAAGGTTTGCATTCGTGAGTGGTTTAGCAAAACACTAAATGATAACAATTATATGATATGTCCCACATGTAAACGCGCTATTCCTAGGAATATGGAGAATGAATATCAGCAAAGGTTAGGTATTAATATTGGTCTGTAAATGAAGTTTATTTTTAAAAATAAATTTCGTAATTCATTTATTGTATAGTGTGCTGAGTTTATTAATTGAAATGTACATCAAATGGTTTACAGTGAAATTGTTTTTTACTATTATGTAAAATGAATTAAATAATTAATTTATTTTAATAATATTCGGTTTTTGTTTATATTCATATACCATTGTTTATGAGTTTTTAAGAGCTGGTTAAGAAAAAATATTTTAAATACTGAATAAAACCTTCACAATGTAATAATAGAATTAATAATTAATTGTGCAGATTATGAATAAAAATTACATTTTTTTAATTATATATAAATTACTTTTATATTTTCTAATTTAACAGTCATTAGTCGTATTTTTTATTAGGTCTCCCGGATTGGTCGGGAGTCTCCCGGTTTCAGTTAAATTTTGGAAAACACACCACTTGGTCCCCCTTTTGGTTTTTCTGGGAATTTTGAAAATTCAGAAAAATGTACCTTGGTCCCCCTTAGATATTTCTTTTACCTCCCGGGTTTGACCTGATCCAACCTGGTGCAGTCATAACTCACTTGGAATTAGACAGCGTTCCAGCTTTACTCTAATACCTAATAATAATATATTATAACTCTACAAATTAATTCCCAGAACTGCATTATATATCTATAAAGTATTATAGTAAACCTGGAACGCTGTCTAATTTCAAGTGAGTTACGACCGTACCTGTAACCACAGGAAGACAAAATATTTAATTAAATATATAAAAAACTGAGTGACAACTGATTTGATTCCTAAATGAAAACACAACGGTAAGTGTGGATACTATCCATTTTTTTTATAAAACTTCAGTCTTTTTATTTAGAAAAACTTCTAATTTTGAGTGACTGACAACTATACTGGTAAATCACACGCACGCTTTTTCTCCACCACATAAAGAAGTGATTGGCCATTAAAACAAATAACGACATCTATTGAGTTCTCAACTAATGAGCAAACAATGTTAAAGTGATTCATGCTATAAATGAGCAGATTTCAGGAAGAACTGCGCTTCAAATTACTTATTTATACTTTATAGTAAAAAGTCTATAACTGACATAAATCTAGGGCTAAAAAAATTTTCACTGATATAAATAGAAATATGGAAAAACCCAATGATTATGTGTTCAGAACTTGAACTTGAACCAGGCTAATAGAGCACCGGCTACTTTGCTGTTTTTACGAATTAACCTTCACCACTGATACCTTCGTCATATCTGGACCCATGGTAAATAAAATTGTAGAAAGAAGTTGAATTGTTGGTTGACCAGGTGCTGAGATTACTAAATCTTGATTATTTTGTTCCATTATTTGAACTCAACTTCTCTCAACATTCATCTCTACATAAATGTGATTTTCCAAATGGGAATTTAACTCAGACTTTCAGGAGACGAGCATTTTATACAAGAACAGCAGTAATGCTCCTGCTACAATTCCGACTACAGCTAGTGCTACAACCCAGCATCCAATAAATATGGAGGTTATTATTTTATTAGTACTACCAGTTTTATTATTATTAGTATTGTTATTATTAGTTTGCTGGTTGTCGGGCATTCTGTTGATGTGATTTAATAGTTTCTAATACAGTTTGAAATAAATAAACAATAGAGTTATAATAAAGTTTTACTGTTACAGTATATTCCAGTTATAATTAAACATTTGTAAGTAATAATTCCTTTATGATATCGATGTGTTAGCATAAAAAATATATTAAATTAATAAAAAGTTGTATTAAAATAGTTATAGTCAATGCTTCAATATAACAGAGATTTTACTATAAAGACGACAAACTGTACAATGAGCTCAAATAAAAACGGAAAAATATTGGATAAAAATATTAAATAATGCAAAAATAGTACATTTTATCCAATATTTTTTTGTTTTTATTTGAGCTCAAGGTACATGTGTATGCCTTTAGTGAAGGCCAATATAAGTTTATGATGGCTTATAATAGTAATTAATTAATTATATACCTTAATTGATAACTAAGATTCGCTACACTTTAGTAATTTGAATTTTAAATTTTATTCAAAAAGATAAAAAATTATTATTATAATAAATATAAAAACAACTAAATTAAAGTAATACATGTATGCCATGATATGCCACTTAACTGTATGATCCATAGTAACAATCTATCGCCACAGTTAAATACAAGTATTTATAAGTCGCTTATGAAATAGCATAGCATTTCTATAACATCTATCTTTTATCTTTATATAACAGATATTATAATTAGTAATCAGTTTTCTATGCATTTATTTTCTGAAATATTCATCAATATTCTCATATTGAAGCGTGTTGTTGATGTGTGAGAGCACAGCACTACTTTGAAATGATTTGAACACTAGTTAACATTAGTAAAGCATTTATTTATTCACGTAAAATAACAATAATAACATTAAGCACATATTGAGAGAGAAGTGCTCGCTATGAAAGCAGAGCTGAGACTGACATCGAATGTAGAAAATAATGGGCTTTTATAGTAAATTGAAGGCAGTACTGAATGGCCAGTACTCAAGGATATAGAGTTAGTAATTAGTGATTGAAAAAACGCAAAAAAATTTTACCAATACCGATCCAGTACCGGAGCAAATGCTAAAATGAATACCAATACAGGTCCATTACTTCTAAGTTTTCAGAAAACCAGTACCGGTCCACCGGTATTTGTACTACTTTTACCAGATCCCCGTCAGACGTGGCCAGGCTCGGGTCGGACCTGATCAAGTGTGATATGAATTTATTTGGTATGATGAGCTGAATCAATGAAGGTATGACTTGAGTCAATTGGTCAGACCCTTCGGGAGTTATTCAGAATATTTCAGTTATTGATGAATTTTTAAAATTAAAATAACTAACATTTAATAAGGCGTTTACCGCTATAAAAATCACGAATATATAGCAAAAATTTTTTACTATTAAATGTATATTTCAAAATTTTTATATTTGGGTTACACCAAAAAGGTCTTTTTCTGTTAGATGAAAGAAATGTAAATTAAACTTAACAATGAATTATATTTTTTGCAAACCTTGCATATAATTAATAGGGTTTTATTAATTCTATTATTTAAATAGTGTTCGTATTCAGTAAATTATTTAAAGTTATTATTTAAGTTTTATCTAAAACGGTGCTGTATTTTACAAATTAATCACTGCTCTTACACTGATGACGCTGCCCGTCTCAAATTAACTTCATTCTAACAAACATTATTTTGTTATTAATAGAGTTAATTATTAAATAGTTGTCAGTATTTAATCTTTATTCCCAGATTGATATATAATATATATTTTGGCGAAAAATTACTGATACAAGTGAAAAACGTTACATAAACACATAAATTTATATGAGGTGAAACATTTTTCTTTAAATTATTTATTGATTAGTCATTCATTGAATAAGAAAATAGTAGAAAATCACAAATTACATTTTGTTTTTAGCTTTAATTTTATAAAAATTTTTATAGAATTAGAGCTAGGAATTAATCAAAAATAAAGTGCTATCCTTTCAAGTAAATCTTACCTAATTATAATTTAATTCACACTAAAAGTTTGAATCTTATGCTAAAATTCAGATAATTTTGATCATATGACATAAATTTAGTTTCATATTTAGATAATAAATTTGTACATTTTTTTATCCTCCTATAAAGCGTAGAAAATAAAAGAATTAGTTTTTGGCCAATTTCCAGACAATAGCTTCACATTTATCTGTATATTACTTTTGATTAGAAATGATATTTGCACCTAAATTATATAATTATTTCATTATATTCTCTATAAGCTATGCATTACTGCAACTCTGCATTAGGGTGACTAGGTCATATTGATTTCAAACTAAACAAAACCCGGGCAACTTAAAAAAATCAAAGGGAAGATCAAAGGATAAAGTTAATAAATTTTTATTTTCAAATAAACTCAAAGGGGGGACCAAGCCCTGGATTTTTTAAAAAATAGCTCAAAAACTGGACATCTGGCCACCCTATTCTGCATTTCCTGAGCTTTTCTTTGAAAAAAATCAAACAAAATCAATATTTAAGATTAGTCATCGCAGAGACTTATTTTAATCTACAAATTGATAATTTTAAGCTCAGATTCAACAATCGGTAATATATTGGTAAAAAACATTTCTTAGAAGTAATAATACTTATATATAAACTTTAAACATAATGAATAGCAATATCTGCAAAATTAATATAAAATACTTATTAAACAAGAAAATAATTTTTTTAACGTCCAATTTATGGTTGTCTATTAAACTTGAGTGAAACGAAAAATATATATTAATTAAAAGGGTTTTTCAAGAATGAAAGGTAAAAATCTTAATTAATATTTTTTAAGAAAAAAGCTCTTTTAATAAAAATTGTTAAACAAAAAATTATTTTAATACAGTTAAAGCGCTTATACAGATATTTGCATTGCTATTATTCAACTCAATCTTAATCAGTTGTCAGCTCATATGTCCTCAATCTGAAGACATAACTCCGTGTTCGTGATGAAAAATTGAGATCAATTTCATGTGTGGGCACTGCTATAGCAGACCACGAATTAGGACTAATTGGGGGTCAAATAAAGACCAGTTCTGATGAAAGATTCACTTCACTCACTATACAGAATACAGCCGTCACTTATATGGACAAAAATACTTATATTGACGCAAATTTTGATGAAATTATAATCAAAAATAATACACAACTTATTGGTATTAATAAGGAATCATTCAAAAGAGGTTTTGTCAAAAATCTGATTATAAAAAATAACCCAAAGCTAACGGATAATGTATTTTCGTTAATAAAATATTTGAGTCCTTCGGATACTATTCGGTTCAGTGGAAACGCTATTAAAGAAATACCTTCGGATGCTTTCAATAGTGACGCGAAGTCTATATTTTTAGATAATAATAAAATTGAAAAAATAGGTTCAAATACCTTCAGAACTCTGCATTATTTGACTCATTTGAGTATTGATCATAATATGATTGATAGGATAGATAGTAATGGGTTTAATTTCTCTGTAAATATTAACAGAACAATAAATGTTTTGTTAAATAACAACAAATTAACTGTAAAAAGTTTTTCCACTCATTCGTTGCCTAAACTTAAAGGAATTTCTGTTAGTCTTCACTTAGAGAATAATCATTTTACAGAATTAAATGAAGAAGTATTTCTACCTTTTCTAGAAGAAAGTACTCATAAACTGTATTTAGACGGAAATATGTTTAATTGTGATTGTAATATGAAATGGATTTTAGATAAGCCTCAGAGTAACCATATTTATAGTGTTTATTGTGATGATAAACAGAAAAGTATTTTTAATATGAAATTAGAAGAGTTTATTTGTGAAAAAACAGATGAAACCCAAATCTCTACTACTGATTTCAAAACATCAAACTATTCTACAACAGCACGATATACTAATAGAACAACAGAATATCCAACAACAGCACGATATACTACTAGAGTAACAACAGAATATCCAACAACAGCACGATATACTACTAGACCCATAACAGAATATCCTACAACAGAATATCCAACAACAGCACGATACACTAGTAGAGCCACAACAGAATATCCTACAACAGCATCTTTCTAAAATTTCTTTACAAGTCATAGTAATTCGTGTTTGTCTTTTATGACTTTCACTTAATTTTATGTTAAATTCTTTGAATTTTCATTTAAACATTGCTATAAAATATGCAAATCTATACTAGAAATTAATTTCTTATTAATTAACAATTAATTATGAGATTCTTTTATTAAAATAGCAATTGGGGTATACAGTGAAATAAGTGTTTATCTCAATTTTTATTAAATTGATATTCTAATTGATTTAAACATGTTTAAAAATTTAATAAATATTTCAATAGAAAATTTTTTGTAATTATATCTTTCTGCCGCAAACTTTTGCTGCAATAAATTGGAAGCGCGTGTCTCTGCTGAAAATGTAACAAATATCAAGCTTGTTATATTCGGCGTCTTACAGGTTAACGCCGAATCTTGCTTTTTAAAATCTGCAGTAACATTCGGGGTATTCGGCGTAAATTGAACTTATGTCGATTTCTCGAGCCTCATTTTCTGAACACAAATATTACGGATATTTTAACAATGAGAGTTCCATCCATTCCCTTATGCATTATTTAATTATAGTTAGGGCTTATTTACTGATTCAAATTGTTAATTTTTGTTAATTTTTGTTAATTTTTGTTAATTTTTGTCAATCAATTTTAAAGTTTTTTCAAAATTTTCTTATCCTGAAATAATATTTTAAATAGTACTTGCAAGAAAATATATTATAATTATAAAGTAAATCATTCATGTTTAACATTTAATCATATCTTTAACTTCATATAATGGATAAATTAAAATTTCTAAAATTAATTTTCTAAAAATTTTATATACTCTATTTTGGCACATACATGTAAAGAACCATCTATTTTCGGACCGATGTAGATTCAGTTGTCTCGTCTACTTCTGTACGTTTGGCAATGCTAGTACAACAATAATAATTAGGGTTCCTAACTTTTTTTCAGACCAAACCGGGACAAAAAATGACAAAGGGGTGACCAAGGTAAATTTTGGTAAAAATTTTTAATTTCTAAATATTAGTATTACAAGAATTTTAAGATATTCTATAACTACTACAATAAATGCGACCTAACCTAAGCATGCCCTAATATTTTATAGTATATCTAGAAAAAAAGACATTTTGTGTTGTAATCAAATTTTTGAAACTTTTTTCAATGCATTCATCTATCAAACAAACTGTTAATGAAAATAAATCGTTTTTTATTTTATGCGGTAAATTAATTATTGAAAACATAAAACATCATTTAGATGAGCATAATCAGAAAATATTAACATTTTAGAATATGTTAGAACCTTATTAATGAAAAAATATAATTATTGCTTTATTAAAATATAATCAATTAACTTTTTCGGAAATAAGAATTTTTTGTGCTGCTCAAAACATTCGTAAACTAAGAAAACGTACAATTTTATGTGCATTAAAAGCATTAAATTATTATTTGCTATTAGCATTGAAAATCTTGTTTTCAATGTTTATACTGTTCCAATTTGAATTAGAAATATAAATTAGTGAAATAGTTATAATATTAAGTGATTATATTTAACATGTATATTTATTTCTATTGTTGTAGCAAATTTAAACTTTGTTCCGGGGTATTAAGCGTTCCTGTTAATCATTGCCCGGGGCACGGGGTAAGACTTTCTGGTCCGGGGCAATTCCGACTGAAACGGGACAGTTGGGAACCCTAATAATAATTTCAGTTCCAGGAACTGAAACTCAAACTAAATTTTGAAACTGTACAACACTTTAATGTCGGCATTTAGGCATGCCGGATCTTCAAAATTTAGGTATTGAAGTGTACAGTCAGTTGCAAAAACCCTGATAGATGTTTAAGCATTTCTCTTATTCTAATTATCAATAAATTTTAATAAAAAAAATTTGAGTGAACAACATTTTGTCACTGACATTACTATTAAAATGTGACAACTTGAAATATTCTCAGAAGAATCTGAAGCTAATTAATAAATTATGATGAATGGATTTTATGGATATCAAAATAAAATTGGAAAATATATTTTTGTTTGACTGAAAAATAATCTATTCAAATATTATATAGTAAAGAGATATTTTGATATGAATACTCCATTTATTTTTCAAAATTCTTAAACATAAAATTTTTGTTTCTAGCTGTAAATTCAAAATACTGTATTTTATTAAATATCTGTTATAAAATAGTTGTAATAAGAGATCTTCCAAATAGTCCGTACTGTTATCCTTAAAAGTTTTAATATATTGTCACATTTATTTTTGTGACACGCGAGATCGTTATATTAATTATGCAAAATAAGTTTATGAATACATTTAGATTTGTGTGTGATATCAGGGGATAAACTTATTCGACTCGTGGGACCTCAATGACAGAGTCGATAAGTTGTGTAAGACTCAGACAAAGCCTAATAGAGTCCTTTTACTAACAATATGTATCTAAGTTTTAATTATAAACATTATTTTATTAAGAATTTAAAAAATAAAAATATACAAAATTAATGATAAATCTATGAAAATGACATATAAAACTGTTTAAGAAAATAAAAACCCAAGATCCCTTGTAGAGGATTTGATGCTCTTTTTATACAATATCCTTATCTTAGCACAGGTTTATATACAGTACAGTATAACACAAAAATTATATCTTATGTGTATAAAATTTTTAGAATTAAATCATTTGTAAATACAATGCTAAAGATAAATATAAAATCTTAATGATAAAAATAAGTAGCATACAGTACATTTTGATTAAAACAATATTAATGTCACTTAAACAATTTTAAAGATAAAAGTTATGTTTAGTAAAGATGAATGCTTAAGGATAAACTTAAAATACAAAATTTAGCCGTTAAAGCTTTAATGCATACATATGACCAGGTCAAGGTGATTCAAAAACTGGACAACAACAAAAATCAAAGGGGGTACCAAAGGATAATTTTTCATAAATTTTTATTTTCAAAAAAATACAAAGGGTGACCAAGCAATGGATTTTTTTAAAAAATAACCCAAAAACTGGGCAAACTAAGCTGAACCTGGACAGTTGGGAACCCTACTCTTATATCAAGTTTTAAAGTTAATAAAAGTTTACACTATTAGAATATATATTTCACAGCTTTTCTCTCACAAACAGATATAGCATTTTTAAGAAACTTAAACGAAAAATTAAATTAAACGAAACTAAACTTCTTCTAAAATTCAATTCTAATTCTAATAAAAGAATTAGATAAATAAGGCTAATAATATTGATTAGATATCTTCTTTACATAGATTTGTCTGTTATGTAAATAGAGTGTTTATTTTTTTAAACTGAATGTACTAAACAATATTATCTCAACAAAATGATTTATAATTTTATGTTTAACATGAAATCTAATGCATCATAAATATCCCTAACATAGATATTCCATACAAAGTAAATTATTGAAATAATAAAGAATAACGATCCAAATAGTAAGTATTTATGAAATAAAGAGTGCTTATATTCTTCAGATTTTTTTATGAAATAAACAGTAATTTATACACTCAAACCTCCTATGATCTTTAAATCTTCTCGAAAAAACAACGAATTCATCATCGAAGAAATCTTTTGGGTCTAAATACCATAATTCTTTATTCAAAAGTATTGCATCACAGTTCGGCCGAACATAAGGATTATCATCCTTCATAGTTTTGATTAAAGTACGTCCATTATTTTGTTTTCCAATGAATTTATCAAATTTCGTATTATCCAAAGTTCTGTAAATAAATAAGATAATTATGAAATTATTTTATGATAATTTCTTCATACTCGAGAAAATCTATTGAAATCATTTCATCAAATATAACTCCCATTCCATAAATATCTGATTTTGTATTATATTGCGCATCATTAATAACTTCAGGCGCCATATATTTCGGTGTTCCTTTATCTATAGAGTGCATTTGACCAGAAATTTTATGCGTAGCTATTAGACCAAAATCTGCTATCTTAACACATTTGCCGTTTAGTTCTTTCTTTAAAAGTATATTTTCAGGTTTTAAATCTCTGTGAATTATTTGTGGATTTTGTTTATGCAAATAATTAACGCCTTCGATTATTTCTAAAAATAATTTACAGGCTAAACAAAATGCAACAATTTTCAAATCATTATCAATATTATTATTAGAAAGATCTTCAATTTCATCAATGAATTCTCTGAGTGTTTTATCACACAATTCCATTCGTATATGAAGAGTAAAACCTCTTTCAATAATACTTTTGTCAATATCCATTCTATTATTGTTTTCTAAAGATGCATCGTAATGTTTTACTAAATTATCGTGAGATAAGTTTAAAATCAGTGCGAAAGATATAAATTCTTCTAATAATATTTTAAAATTTTGTTCATCAGTAATTTTGATTTTTTTCAATGCGAAATATTCATTCGTTAATTTTGAACGCGCTTTAAAAACAGTACCGAAACTACCTTTTTCGATATATTTTTCTTCTTCAAGTCCCATATACTTTATTTCTTTGACTAAGTTATATATTGAAGCAAAATTTTTTTTAATCGGTCTAAAAGTTTGCGCATAGTTTCTTACAAAATAATCATTAAATGAAATAAATTTAATCTTTTTTGGATACTTAATTATATCTGTGTGGGTACTACCGCCCCAATGATAAAAATTGCCGTCTTTAGCTAAAGCCAACGAGTCGGTAAAACTATATATAGAAGCTATGTCTTTAAATTTAAGAGAAGATGTGACTTTTACAGGTTTTAATCTTGTTTCAGGGAAATTAATTTTATAATCGTATGTTCCAAAATCATAGATATATCCTTCATTCGATAGTAGAACACTATGATGCAAGCCACAACATATTCTATTAATTAAAACATTGAATAATTCGACAAGTTTTGGAATATATGTATTCTCTCTATTTCCATGTCCTAATTGACCATACTTATTCCAACCCCAACTAAATAATTTGCCATTAATTGTAAGTGCCATTGAATGAAAGAATCCACAAGAAATAGCTACTACTTTTTCTCCGTTAAAACCACGCAATTTTGATGGTATTATTTGATAATCGGATTCGGTAAATATTCCAATTTGTCCAAACTTGTTATAACCCCATGCATAAATGTTACCACCTTCTGTCAAAGCAAGAGAATGAAAAAGGCCACAACTTAAATCAATAATTTTTTCATTATTCAAAATATTATTAAGTTCTGGTTCATAATATTTGAAAATCTTATCATCTCTATTGCCATTTCCCAATTGACCACAATGATTAGATCCCCAGCAATATACACGCCCTTCCGCACTTCGTGCCAAAACAAAATCACCTCCACCTACAAACTCGATTATATTTTTGAAGCACAGTTTATCAACTATATTAGACTTAAAAAAATGATCAGAAGTTAATAAATTACACAGTTCAATACATTTATCGAATTTGAATACTCTGTCGTCTTTGGTTAAAATGATTACTTCTAAATAAGTAATATATAACAATTTAATGTTTCCGTATAAAAATCTGTTGATTATATTGTACATAAACGATTGTTTAACAAAACTCGCCATAATTAATTAATAGAATAATTTATTATAACTGAAAAATAATATAAATTCTATAAATAATTTTTAAATAATATTACAATCTAAATTAATTTATTAATTAAACTCTTTAATTGAACACTCTAACATTAAATTTTTTGTTACATTAAACATTTAAACTTGTTATTGTTATAATAAGTATTTAAACTTGTTATTGTTACATTAAGTATTTAAACTTGTTATTGTTATAATAAAGCTGCATATAAGCAAATTAAATCCTATCGTTCTAATTTATCCTTTGTAAATGTCCTAGCAATTATCACATGCACTTCCACTCAAAAGATTCAAATCTTGTAAGATACATAACTTCCTAAAAATTTACATATATAATGTAGTAAACAAGACTAAATCAGGATTACAAAACTCGTGTTGTATTTAAATAATAGTCTTTAAATTTATTTCATTTAAGATATAAAACAAATATGAAGTACATTACAATTGAATAAAGGAATATATTTTATTATAATTTTGTAAAATAGAAATA
>JAQGCH010001181.1:0-16904 GCA_034699485.1 Nanhermannia elegantula | reverse complement strand
TTGGACATAAGACTGTCTTAGGATTACAAGAATGGCTTCAATTATTAGTTTAATTACAACAGAGAGTGAGTGAATGGACACAAAGACTGACCAAAAGATATGTAATGTATTGGTTAAGAGGTAGTAATGATATGAAGACTGTTAAGAATTGCGTCCAAACCTCCAAACCATTAATAAATGGAAATAATGATAAGACAATAAAGACCTGCATATAAGAGTTGACGCATTCCCTGTAATCTTCGAGATAATCATTGCAAACAGCTCTTCCTCTTTTAGCACCATATGCTTCAAGACATTCGATGGCATTCATCTGGAATTCAGCACATCTGGGTTTTGCGCTCCCGGTCTGGCACTGGGCTGAGTACGTGTGACCCCAGATCTCTGTCCAGTTCGATCGGAATATTCCCTCCGGGAAGCCATCCATAGGTCGCGTACCCATTCTTATTCCAGTCAAGTCTTTGCGAATCAATAATAAGATAATAAATATTTAAAGTATTTGTTTCTCTCTATTATCAAAATATGTCTGTTATTTATTTTTATTTATTTTGTTCAATATATATGTCACAGATGTCGACACTGTTCTCAACACAGGCCTCAGTTCTAAGTGGTTCACAATCTCTGATACGGGACAGACAGGTCTCAGACATTATCGAAACCAAAAAAGAGAAAAAGTGTAAAAATAAAGATTTAATTGAAAGTGAAATCATTCAAAAATCTGCAGCGGATGTGCTCTGAGACAGAAATTAAAAGTTCAGTCAAAAGAGTAATTGAGAGAAAGACTTACTTTAAAGTTAAGGAATAAGTGTTTGAACTTATGCTTCACTTTGATTAGACTTTGATATAAAATAAATTTTAAACTTTAACTGAGATTGAAATGAACGATAAAAACCACAATTCAGTTAAAACACGTCAATAGCAGTGCAAACAATCAATGATTCAAAAGTTGTTTAAACTTCTTTCAAACTTAGTATTCAAACAAAGTTTTCATAAGTCTTAAGAAACAAATTCTCTGACATTGCTTTGCATTGAAGGCATTCAAAAGTATTAAATTAGACTCTATTTGAAAAACTTGCTTTTGTTTATTCACTCATTTAATACAAAGATATTTTTTGTTACTTTTAATAAAATATCAAAGCTTACGGGGTTTTATGGTTAATATAAGCTGCGAAACAATGTAAACCTTCTAGTTCTCATCCAAATCAATAATAAATTCAAAGCATTCCTAAAAGATCCCAAACTTCCTATTTCTACAGTACATACCAGTACTGGGAATGGACACTAATGGGGTCCAAAGTAATGTCACTATTAATGACAATATTAATAAACGATTAAAACAATTGAATCATTTGTGTGTTTGTGTTGAGAAAAGCAATGACTCAATTGAACCGTCGATTGAATCCATTTGGAAGACAGTTCTCAATGATAACAGTTTCGACCCACTCTTCTCCACAACTGAGGACTCAATTGATGCAAAAGTGATTTAAAAAAGTGATTCATATGATAATAAAGAGGTTATACTTAACTCAACACTATTGACAATTGTTCTGTAAACTAAATATATTTGAATTACAAAAAAATCATTTTAAACAAATTTTTTGTATATATTTTTGTGCGACTCGTCGGCAAGTAGTTTTTCTCTGTCCCTTTGGCGTTGACAACCTGTGTCCCGGTTGAAGGGATGGGTCTTTCCCGCTATGTTCCGGAATAGAGAATATCAAAGTTTTAGAGAATTGATTATAGAACTTATGATTTATCCATTATATGACATCAAAATATAATTAAATGTTAAACTATATTTTACAGAACATTTTCAATTATATTTCAGGATAACAAACATTTTAAAAACTTTCAAATTCAATTTAAAACCCCAGACAATTAGAATAAAAATTACTCTTAAATATAATCATATAAATAATGCATACGGCAGATGATGGAACCCTATTATATGCTTTGCTAAAAGTTCCGGAATATTTGTGTCCCAGAATGTCTCCGAAAAAATTGATAAAAATTGTGAAAGTAAAGGATTAACACACAGAAGAGTTGGCTGCACTACTTTCGGCTGAATGAGTTGCCGATTACTTCTATAGCCTAACAGTTAACTACAGTATGTGTGTTAACTAATTTTCTTAAAAAGAAATTCATTATAAACGTGCATTCATTATAAAAGGGATGAAGTGAACATTTTTTTAACTAACAATAAAATAATTTTTATCAATTAATGAAACGTTTGTCCTTTCAATTTTGATTTAGAAATAAAAGTTGAAAAAAATTTGACACATTTGGTTTCGGTTAAGCTGAGCGTACATTCAAAAGTGCTACCTATAAACTAATTTTGCTTAAACTGCATCCCAATTGAAGAGACCATAGGACTGAAAAGAACTGTTGCTTACAGTATATCCGGGTCTGTCTATATCAGAGTTGTCAATAACAGGCGTAAACTGAATATAAATTAAATTAAACAAACACTAGTTTAAGTGCTCAACACTTAATGCTTCGATTGAAACGTTATTTCCTCGAAAAACTTCTTCTTTCGGCAACAAATTGTTCCTTATTCTGACATTAGAGGCATATAATTATGTGAAATGAAAACTTTATTATCATTTATGGTTGAATTGTCAAAACAAAAATATACCAATTTTATTATCTGTCATATCTTTTAAACCTCAAGATATATTTTTAAACCTAAGGCTATATTTTCTAACAAAAAAACAATTGAGACAAATAAAAGCAAAAAATGGCTAAATGTTAATAATATTGTAGATAAGTTAATAAACAGTAACTGTCAATGATATGGAATCAAAAAAAAGTAAATTCAATATTTTCATAGCAATTCTTTTGCACTTTGAATAAAACATAAGAGAGTTCATTCAAAGAGTGGTTTCATTTATTATGGAAATAGTTAAATGAGAAGGTTTGACAGCATTGTTAATAAAGAGCTTAGTATAAGCCCAGTATATGTTGTCTCTACTGTTTCCTAGAATTATAAGTCATATCATTTACAGTATATTTAAGCGAATAATATATGTATTCGTTTCAATAAGTTATTTATTTTTTTGTTGAAAAACTGGCGGAATATTTTACTAAATAATTCTTTGAATTCCTTTAAAGCATTTTTCTCTCTGCAAATTAATTCAAAAGTTTGTTAATTCATGTCTCGCTTCCAACACATATTTTAGTGACAGAGAGAACATGAATGAGAATTTAAATATCGATTGAAGTTAACTTAACACCAATTAAATACAATGAAAACATAGAATTTAAGATAAAAATCTCTCCTACAAGAAAAAAAAATTAGGGCTCAACTGTGCAAAACGATAATTAAATTAATATTTGAGCGCAACTCTTTTCTTCATAGAAACTCATTTTTAAAAAATTAATAAAATATATTCAGAGCCTCTAAACTATTGTAAATAAAAATATGACATTTTTATCTACCAGTAAGGTGTGGGACCATAACAGCAATACTTTACACCTGTGAATATATTGAGCCCACCACTCAACTAATGCTTATATTTGACATGGTACTTTTCGGGTTTAATTTTCATGCTGATTCGAGGTCGTTTAATCGGGTTAAAAAATTAAGTCAATTCGGGTTTTATCGGGCTTTATCGGGTTTAAACCAAAAATTTATTTTTAATTTCGGGTTCATAAATTCAAAAAATGAACATGTATTGCAGAAAATGCCCCTCATGTCTCCTTTGAAATACAAAATCAAGTGCATATTTAGGTGTTCACCATTTAATAGGTCTATTTGAAGATTTTTAAATTACTAAAATGTTCAGAATATTTACAATAAAACAATATTTGAGCAAAAACGTAGTTAAACGCACGTTCTATTTGGGTTCAATCGGGTTAAACCCGAAAAGTACCATATCTAGCTTATATCAATACTTTTATATTACTTCCGTCCTATAGCCATAGGTTTAACTAATTAAAAGACAATTACTGTATAACATAACTTATTATAAGATATACTGTATGTACTCATTTATATGTTGTGCAAAACTTATTTGAATTTTAAATATGTTCCAAAGAATAAATACTTTCTATTCGTAGTCCAGGATTCCAAGGATTTTAGGAAAGAATTCATTATTACTTTTCATTTAAAATATTATATTTCTCTAACAACTAATCATCAGATTGTTTGCAGAATTAAAGAAACATTAGACTTATCATAGAATCAAATGATATAAATGTGATTAATATGTTTTGTTATACAAATACTACAAATACTAGTGCTGTGAAATCCATGTACAAACATGTTTTCCTATATTCAAATCATATGCAGTTATATTCATATCATACAAGTAGAAAAATATCCGAATCATGAAATAATATTCAAAATGAGCTAAAAATCACATCAAATTCGATGTTTCGACCATCAAAACAAAGTCTTCTCATTAATTCTTCTAAATATAAAAATTGATTTAATAAGATCTCATTGAGTTAATTCTTGTGATGAAAATAAATAGCAAATGTGGTGACAAAATATATTTGTATTCTTTATCACAATGATCGCAAACGCATGGATCGGACAAATTCTCTATAATTTTGCTAAATTTATTATTTCCTAGAGTTATAGCAAATGCTACCTTTGCTACCATTCATTTAAATTAAAAGCGGTTAAAACGTTTTGAAAATACATTAATTTGACCTACAATTGAACCAAAAAACAGTTTAAATTAATTATTTCAACATTATTTGGGATACGTGTCTGTTACTTGAGATAATCGTACATTTTTTTACAACTTTACACATTGCAAATATTTAACACTTAAATAGTTTCTCATTTTCATAATGCAGTGTTAAACAAAACAATAGATTTGATTTAATGTAATTTTTTTGTATAGATTAACACTGGATTAACATACATTGCTATAAAGGTACAAATTAAGTACATATTTTCCGCATCCCTAATAGTGACACAAAAACACTTTCCTTTATTCCATAAATGGTGATAATACTCATCACTATTCAAAATAAGGACATTATATTTGAAACTTAGGAATAAACCAGTTTTGAGCCTTTCGTAATATGTTTTAGAAATAATCTCAAATTAAATATTTTTAAGTTTTGAAAATTTGAGGCAAAACATAATCGATTTTCAAATACTTTAATAATAAATTTGACTTCGTACATAATAGAAAATTATTAGTCAGCTACTAAGGCAAGCCTTACCCGTGCTTTTTCAATAAGACCAGAATATTTTCTTACAAATGAAATATTCTTACATTTACTTTGCTGTACAGGTATTTCTTGAGTATTATTTACTCAAGAAATACCTCTACTTTTAAAGATATTTAAAACACTAATTTCTTAAATGATAATCGACTGCAGAATAATAATAATATACTAGTATAGTATGAATTGTAATATAACTTGTTTATGTCTAACCTAAACTTTACAATAAATTAGAAGTTGCTTTGAATGTCTTGATCTAAAGCCTGGAACAATTTTTGAATCCAATACATTAATTATACATGTATTGTGTTCTTGAGATGAAAACTTGTAATTTATATGATAAATATAAGGCTAATGTATGCTTATGTCAAGTCTATCAGAAGTAATAATAGTAGTATAGTTTATAGTCTGGTTTGAAAGAGAGGAAAATTAGTTTAAGTGAAGATACAAAAGAAAAATTGTGAGATGAAAATATGGGTTTAAAAAGCATGAGTTTATAGTCACGTATTTACAGCTTATCGTATAAATTTACAGCTCAAATACTAGTATAAAGAGGGGTTTCGATAACTTGATAGTGATGTAAATCAAATGATAGAAAGTAACAAAAATTTTAATTTCCATTTAATTTGTTTTATACGAAGATTACAGCCATAAACATAATTGTTGAGAATGTTTAGGTCAGAAATGATACGACAGTACAGTAAAGTAGTGATGGACTGATTTAAATATAGAAACATAGCACCTGTATTCAGGCTCATCTCCAAGGTTTTCGAAGACACGATCGCCAATATTTAAAATTATTGAACTTAACCTCTTTGGGTATTTTAACTGAATTAAGTGATTGTAAAGTACGCGTTAATTACAAGTGGATAACCCTTACGATCTCATGTTTTATAATAAATTAACTCTTGCACCTGCCGTTCCTATCGCCCAATGAATTGGTGATCAATATTCTCTACTAACTAACAAAGTAATCTATCGTATAGTTTGGTCAAAATTAATTTCATTTAAAATGCTATATAACTAGAGTTATCTCCAATTTGTTTAGCACTTGATAAATACATAAAACATTTGCATTTGAATACTACTCAATAAAATAGCTTTATTTTATTTATCATTATTTCATGAATTTGAATATATAAATAATGATTACCATCAATATTGTACCAAATATTGGGCTGTGCTGTAAGAGTTGTTTTCGCATAAAACTAACAAAACTACAAAACTAACTCCGAGGTCAGGCTAAATAATTATTAAAATTTATAACAAACAATGAGTTGGGAAATTATGGCATTTGTTTGACATCCTGTCTCATAAAGTTACTTTACATGCTTTACATAACAGCAAAATTATAGACTAGTATTTTATTGTTATTTAAATGTCATATTTATGGTGTAACTTAAAATCAATACAATATTTTGTGATTTCTGTTATTATTAGATCATTGATTAAAATTATTAAAGTAACAAAATTTTTAATTTAGCCCTTTTGTTGAGAATATTCTGTTGAAAAAAGAGATTTTTAATTTCCGCTATCAATAGTATTATTGCAAAAAATACATTGAATAAAAATACAGGTAATTGTCACCAAAACCTGAATATTAGTTTAATAATAGTAATTAATATTTGTATAACCGATAGATAATAATAAACTCAGATCTTAAGGTTCCTTAGATTTGACTTTAAACTTGAGTTTTTGAAGCCATGGAAATTTCGTGTCTTTTGGTATGGAATGACGTCTACTGAGACCACTTTTCTTGCCTTTCTTGCCTTTGCCAAAGTTTTTAGTGTCCCGGAGCTCAACAATTTCATCCATTTCTTCTTCGTGACCAGGTCTATGAGTTCCATAGTTAGAATAAGTGCCCGGATAGTCGCGTGGTTTAGTAGGAGTGATGTCACTCGAGGCCGAAGTTTTAGGAGCTTTTTTGTATTTACCGGAATGTTTAGAACTAACAGAATTACGTCTCAAAATTCCTGATAGTCTGTCGGGTTCGTCTTCAGCTCTCTTATTATGATGACTGACTGCAGGGATATACATAACGATAGGTTCGCGATCGTGAACGTATTGCCGTTTATGCCTTTTCAACGTATCGCTGTCTGAACTCGATTGCGCTGAATTTCCCGCTGAATTCAAGTGACTGTGACTTAAATAACTTCTTGGGGTCGAATGGGTTGGACTCACTCGACCCTCTTTGATGGCAGACATTCGGTTCAAAGATGACGCTCTCCTGTCCTGACGATTCTTATAAGCGGCCGCCAGACCTCCTCTGGTGTCATCGGCTCTCAATTGTTCGGTTATGTCGGCGTGACTTTTGTGGTGCCTTTCGAATGAATTTTCTTTATTCTTAGAGTTTGAAAGAGATTCTAATCTTTTTTGTCTTTCTTTCAAATGCCTTCGATCTAAAGTGAATGCCTGTCGCGGAGGAGGAGAAAAATCTCTGGGCTCTGAGTTTCTGTTTTTACTTTCAATTCGTGAAAGCGTTGAAAATGTTGGCTCATTAGCTGCAGGGTATGAGACTTCGTTTTGAGCCATTCCTCGTCTGTAATCTTCGTCAATATCTCTTACCCACATTCCTCCGCCATTAGTGGTGGCGCCTTCGTATGGCTCACCACTTCTTAACTTTCGCTGATTTGGTGAAACGTTTACGTATGAAATTTCTTTTCGCTTATGGTCGAGTTCTTTAATAACAGATTTGGGCGCAAGAAACTCATCGATATCAGTGTTTTGATAATTTTGCATCAGATCTTCACTCGACGCGTTCGAAATAGAAATCGTTTCTTCTAAAATCTCTTCTTTCACCTCTCGCTTATATCCATCTCTAGGCTGGTGGTCATTCCAATCATTTACTGGTTCTTCGTATCGTGTTATGGTACGAGATCTTGATATAGGTGATGGTGGACTCTTCGGCAGATCAACATTAGGTCCATCGACTCCACTGCTTAGGGTAAACCCAAATCCTTTAGTTTTATTTTTAATAGTCTTGTTTGTAGTGGTGCTATATTCAGATCCCGGATATCTGACACTTGATAGAGGTCTGACCCCCGTTGGCGAAACCGTTGACCTTCTTTCGTTTAAAGGTGTTCTGTAAATCACTGCCGGATAATTAGCATCCATTTCATTGTATTTGTTATGTCTGATTATATCTGCTTTTATTTGTTTTTTCTTGGTTTTGTCGATTTGACTGTAAATCGCCTCACTTTGAGGTAGAGATGTTTCTTCGTCCCATATTTCATGCTTTGATACTGGAGTGCGTTGTGATGGACTTTCTGGTCTTAGTTGCGGAACATCACTATAGGCTTTCACTAAACCATCATTTGTTGATTTTATTATGCGATAAGAATTCTCTGTATTTTTTAAAAGGTGTCGATTTGTCTTTTTTCTATTGCATTGAATTCCTACATCTCTTACCGTTGGAATATATGAATACGTCAACGAATAGTCATCGATAGGCTCTTTTGGCTTACTTTCCAGAAACATGTCATCCAATTGGTTTGCAGTAACAAACTTCTCATCATCTGTTTTATGAGATTTAACGCTATCGTCGATGTCTTCAATTGCTTTGACATCAGTTCTACGCTTATCTTTATTTAGTTTGGGAGCGATTTCGTAATACCTTCTTCTGGTCTTATTTTGCCAAACCTTAGATCCTTCTTCCTTTGATGAGTAAGTCTTTCCCTCTCCAGGTATTTCAGTTAAAGATTTTTGAAAGTCAACTTTTTCATTCATAAGTCGTGGTCCACTTCTCCAGACTTCGACAGGGATAACATGTACGCCTTCTATACGTTCATGTTCTTCATCTGAATCAGTGCGCGCAACCAAATCAAGCTTAGCGTTATTAATGACTTCATCTAAAGCTAAAGTCTCGTTTCCCATATCACTATACGCTTCATCTTGTTTTCTGTTATAGGAATTCGAGGACAAATCGCCAAATCTCTTATTAACATTTTTAGCTTTAGGTGAAGTATCGCTAATATCACTGCTCTGCAGTTTTTTATTAGGCAAGTTGGCATTGCGTGACGGAGCTGTGTATAAGTCTAGTTTATTACTCTTACTTCTGTCGGGAGATTCAAGTCGTTGTTTGTTTTGGGTTTGAGAGCCATTCGAGTGCGACGCACGAACTGGTTGTGTTTGTTCCAGTTTTGTTTGATTCTTACCCTTTTTGGGCATTGACGGAGACATACCAAATATGACCTTAACACCATTCATTATAGGATTCCGTTTTGTCTGCTTTTCTGGTTCTACTGATGTTGGTTTAGATGCCTTTGATGTTGGTCTCAAAGGTGAGTTCGATCTCGAGCTTGCATTAATGTAATCAATTTCTGGTTCTTTGGGTCGTTGGGAACGCACTCCACTATTTTTTGCACTTACACTTGACATAGAAGGAGAAACATCGCGATCACGATCACGATCACGCGGAACACTATAATCACGATACTTATAATAACTATCTTTAGGTTTAATCACTTCGGTGTCGCTTTCGTTGAATGTATTTCTGATGACTCTTCCCTTCGAACCCGTTGGCAAAGAATCATACTTTGATCCCAAAGGTCTGCGTGACATTTCTGGAGTTGGTATTGAAGAAGAACTATCACCACTTTCTACTATAGTAGATAAGGGACGAACATTATTATTATTATTATTTGATGGTTCGTTCTGTTGGCTGTTGTACTCTTCTTCGGGCTCATCTAATTGTGTCGCCACTGAATCACTTGAGTCAGGTTTATATTGTTGTGTTTTGTAAACCTTAAACCAAAACTTGTTTTCTGGAATATCAACTGGGCTGAGAGGCGGTGTCGAGTACTTTTTAACTCTCACTGCTTTATTAAAACTAACTTTTTTGGAAGAACCACCTTCTGAGCTGTATGCAGATGCCTCTGATCTGTCAGAACGATTCGAATCTGAGCGATGAACAATGCGGTTGCCTCCAGACGATGGTAAGGTATTTAGAAGACTACCGGGCATTATATGATTAAGAGTTAATTTAGTACATTATTTAAATGCCATCTCAATGAAGACAATTCTATAGTAAAGCTTCTGTTGCCATATATTAGTAAAGAAGAGCCCTTTTTAGAGTTATTGTGTTATTTTTAGCGAATTTGTTTTGAAGTAAATAATTATAATTAATTCGTTCCTATCAGTGAAGGACACGTGAAGGTGCTGTGGCTTCTGTAGGGGTGACCTGAAAAGAGATTGCTTTTTATAATTTAATATATTTAACAAAGTGTTGAGCATTCATAAGATTATTAGCCAACTAAGGATAGCATGGGCTGTCTTTTCGATAAACTCCTACGATCTCAGCTTAAAAGCGCCAAAAGTTATATCTAACGATATGATGTGTCAATAGAATTACAAAACATTATTTTTATTTTTGATTTTTCATTTCAAGTCTATGATTGAGTCCTTATTCAAGGTCTAGAATGTTAGTTATTAGCTTTGATTGGATGCTGTGAAAAGTTCATTCAGAATTTGTATGTTTATTATACAATGAAGGCATAGTATTATAATTTACATGTAAGCAAACATTTATAATTTATTGAAATTGAATTCAAAACTATAAGCACGAGATTTGGGACATTGTGTTGGAACTAAATCGAAAGCGACTTCATTTTGAAACAAGAATTGTATGTTAAAAAAGCAAAGTAAGGAATACTTGCATTGTGTTTAATCAAACAGATGTGAAAACAGTTAACGGATAATAGAATTGCGAATAGAAACTTATGTTACCTTCAGGTACACCTACAAACGTCCTTTTAATATACATAAAGATAAATCCTACGCAAAATTATGTTAAATTGAAGCAAACACTTAACAAACTTTTGGTGCTGCGCCTGTAGAGGAAGATTGCGTTCGCCCGGAATATTGTTTTAAGCAACTCAACCAAATCAATTGAGTCAATGGTATAACTTTTCCGAGTCGGCCCACACAAACAACTTTCGTGAATTAGAATTTTTTAGCCTCAAATTTAATTGACTCAAGTTTAATAATTTTGATAAATTAAAAATGGGTCACAAAGGGGTCATAATAACCATAGAAAACTATTAAGTGTATTAAATTATTTTAACTGCAAACTGTCTTTAGCTCTTATCATATAAGGACAATCTTTATTTAGTCAATTTATAATGTAGTTTATGGTATTCAATGAGGTATTGTTGCGCTTTAAATATAAATACTGTCAATTCTGACCCACTTTACTATTGATTTATGGGTTTGAGTTCAAGTTTGCGTAAATATTATTTTTATTTATAGGTAGTGTCATGTAATGTGTATCATCAGTAATGTGGTCAATAGTTTATGTGATTTTCAATTCACACATACTGTAGGTTTTTATAAAGCCATTCATTACAATAGAATATTATGATCTAAACCAGAAGCGGAAATGTATTCAAAGTGCAAATAAAGTTCATTAATTGATTTCATTTTTCATTTTTTGAGTTACTTTTCAACAGCTTTTCAAAAGGAAAATAAAAGTTTTTGTTTGTTTTACTCTTTTAAGTGCTTAAGTGTATTACAAAGACATTACACAAACATTACTAATCAAAGTTTCGTATAAGTTATAGAAATAATAACTAAAAATGCAAATAAATTCTATCTTTTAAATATCGTGCTATTCAAATACTTTTAAACCTAATTCAATGTCAGTTAAAATATTTGATGAAATGTCAGCCGTTCCTCTAATTATCATTTGATTTATCAATAGTTTTTCAAAATAATAAATAAAAGCTTGATTTGAAAGTAGACATAAACCAACTTATAATATAGATTAGAATGAAAACAGTTGAATACATAATTATATTCCAAGGGATTCATTTGACTGTAATAATGATGCCTTTAGGCTGTGAATCCTCAGCTTTCATTTCTTAGTTAAGTGCGAAATAAATTTATCTCAAATATTGAAACTTTTAACTAAAACTTGAAGATAAGATTGAAGAATAGAACACTTTTATGAATTGAATCATTTAATGAATTTCACAATAGATACTAATTTGAATATATATTATTATATATATATATATATAAAGACAATTCATAAATAGAGGCGGATTTGAAAGAAAAAATTGAGAGACAGTTCATTGAATAGGATATTGTTCTCGAGACAGTTCTGAAGCTAATTTAGTATGAATTTGATTTCCAAAGAATATTTTATATGAATTTTTAATAAATAAGCAGATAAAACAATTGAAACCGCTAATAATCGTTAAGTGGTCTTCTCCTTATTTAAGTGATAGAAGGTTAAGGATTTAGTTCTTCTTTTATATAAATTTAATTGTGAAGCAAATACACTAAAACTGCACTAATAATAAAAGTTGTTTATTCTCATTTAGTTAATGTTAAAAGCATTCAAAGTATATTAATATTCAATTTCCAAATGCCTGACTAAATAGCCTTGAATTTAATGCACCAAACTTTGCAATTATATAATAATGATAATTATGTATTATTTAAAAACTTTCAATACCAGACTTATCGCTATTCTACACGACATTTCTCTAAAAATACTTTAAAACAATAATAATTGAAGATCTAAATGAAATAATGATAATAAACATTCCTAAAGCTTTAATTTCATGCGTTTAATAAAAATATAAGTGAACTGATCTGAATACAAATTCTTGCCTTACATTAAAGTTGTTTCTATTGCTTCGAATAACTAATATAAGATTTAATTGAAACCAATGTTTGATTGTAGAGCACAATCATTATTAGACAATATTCTTCAGTTTAATAATTGACTCAAAATTTTATATATTCTGCATAAATGTTTTCCAAATTCATTTTATTTTCTGTCAGTATAATCAAAATACTCAGTATTCAGAATAATCTTAAGACAATAGGAGAAGCTATTTATCAGCAAAGATTTGCGGTCAAAATCTTAAAAACAGAAAACTTATATGAATTGCAAATCGCTCAAAAACAAGTGATTAAGTAATATTTAATTTTAGAAAAATGTGGATTTAAAATTTAACAAAATTATTTAAAGTGTACTTAGAATCTTATTTAGCATTCATTTAGTATTATAAAATTTTTCACTCAAATAATTATATTTGAAGATCAGATTAAGAATTATTTATCTCATCTGAAAAATTTTCTGATATTTGATATTTTTATAATTTTTCATATTCTTACTATTCTTCTAAATTTTTATAAAATAAAAATTTTTATGTGATTGGTTGCTCGGAGTTTACTCAAAGATTTGTATAATTATTAAATAAATTGTAATATAGGTTTAATTTGTATAGAATTAAAACTTGAGCTAAAGTCAAAGAAATGAGAAAAAATTTTATTGAAGATATCAAAGATGTCAAAGAAATTTTAAAATTAAATTAGAATTAATTTAAGAATATTTAGAGAATTTAATTTGAAAAATATATTACATCTTACGGTCGAAAGAATTAAAACTAATATTCTTTTTTATTATTTAAGGTTTCGGTCAAATCAAAAACATACAGAAGCGCTTCATATAATGCATATAATAATGTTTTTTGTAATTATTTTAATGAAACTGAAAGAAATAATGTATTATTCATATCACAGCTAACGATATTTTAGAACTAAAGATTGCAAAATTGGTGTTATATCTCTTGATTGCTGCCACTCATAGTATCAGTTTTGCCAAAATTAAATTCAATTTCTAATGTAAAATAAACTGTTGAGTGAGCGTAGGTTTTAGACATCAATACATTTAATGTGCTGTATGACTTATTTATCACATCAAAAAGTTCGTGATAAGAATTTATATCAATTCTTATATCGGCTATAAAGTGAAGAAATTTATGTAAAAATTTCTGATAATTCCTAATAAGTTAGCGAACCTCTAATACGTTATTGACTTAATTATGAAATTACAAAACTTTGAAATACAAGTTCAAATATAGTTTCAAATTTGTTACATCAGATAATTGATTTGATTTATATATATTTCAAAGGTCAAGGCCAGTCTTCATTTTAGTGTAGAGTTCAAACTATAGCTTCAATAATCCAGAGATAATCTGCAATAATCGTAAAAAGTGAGCGCTGGCTTGGAATAGTGGATTAGAAAAAGCCTGAACCCTATGAAAGCTAAAATATGTTATTATTGAACTTTAAATTAGGATTTGCATTAAACAAAAACAGATACAATAAAAATGTGCCTAATAATCAATGAACCATTGAATTGACTTTAAGACTCTAAATTTAGCTTTAAGTTTGAGCCAACAGTCAGATAAACTCAAGCTGATCGGGCATGAAGTTTGACTAACAATAAGATCTTATTTCATGCAAATCAATAGAATCAAAAACTTACTAATCATTTAAATTACTCATTTTCCGAATTAGATTATTTATTTGTATGTTTTTGTCGGGTTGTCGACAGTTTATTTGTTTATTTTAAATTTAAAAATACATAAAACAGTTT
Organism: Nanhermannia elegantula; assembly: GCA_034699485.1. Classification (NCBI taxonomy): domain Eukaryota; kingdom Metazoa; phylum Arthropoda; class Arachnida; order Sarcoptiformes; family Nanhermanniidae; genus Nanhermannia; species Nanhermannia elegantula. The sequence goes on along the minus strand of JAQGCH010001181.1, from coordinate 2,332 downwards.
TGAGTTTAAAAGTAATTTAAAGTTAGTATTTAAAGAAAACATCAAAATATTTGCCGCTCTTATCCTTGAATCTATTGTAAAAGTAATCCTTTAAAACTAAAAGTAAGTGCTCTTTGTCTGCCATAAAAAATGCAAAAACCAAACTTTCCAAAGTATTACTGACACAGTAGTATTTTAAACGTATAGTTAACTGAAATTATAGCTAAAGAATTTTCACTTTCGTTTCAAATAATTGAAATCCTTTCTTGAAGGCTGTATTTTGTACTTTATTGCTTGTTTGTAATGTTAAAAATCGATTCTATTAAATCTTATCATTAATGACAAAAACTTAAAATATGACTGCAATTTATTCTTATGTGATAGCCTTTCCTCATTATCTTTGAGTTGTAATTATTATTCATAATGTATGAATACAGTAATAGAATTTGCGGTCTTTATTAGTTGAGCTGATATGCAAGTATAATGTGACGTTTAATTGAAAAACAGCAGTTTAAAAACCTTTACTTCATGGCTATTTCACAAATCCTATTAATTTATCTATAGTTTTCATGCTAACTAACTTTCTTAATAATTACTCAAATTTTAATTTATTGTTTTCTCTCATGTTTTTAAATCAATGCTTCAAATCATGGATTCTTCACTTAAGAAACAATTGTTGACCACAATTATAGAAGATTGTATTTTAATTGAATAAGTTTTATATAAAAAATTATTTCTCAAACAACTTAAAACGAAAATTTAATTTAATGCTTATCACAAAAAACTTAATGTATTAGATTTTTTCTTTTTGCAGAATATTTCAAATTTGTTTTATTTTCTAAATTGAGTAAAGCAATTAAATATAATTTTGACAGAACGTGTGATTTGACCGACATTTCTGTTCGTAATCAAAATCATCAATAATTTTCTAACTTATAGTTACTTTAATATAATGTAAAAATTTATTTAAATAGATAAAAGTGAATAAACTCATACTATACTGTGCAGTAAAGATTTGGATTAATAATAGAGAAACAATTGACTAATTAGAAAAGTTTGAACGGCCTTCAGAAAAGTTATTGCAATGCAAAACTCGATTTATGTATTCAAAAAATTACATTTGATTTGAATAACGCAAACGCCTAATCATCGCAATTATAAGAATCGAGTCTTCCTTGTACTGCATAAAGGATGCGTTGGCAGATAGGAATAGTAGGAATTGTAGTAATAGTAGGAATTGTGACCATTTTAGATAATCGCATAGTCATTGGCATTTCTTACTCTTCTAGTGGGCGCTCATAATAATTAACTCATGATTTGAGAAGAACAACAAAAATAATCAAAATGTGTTACAAGAATTGAAAGAGTGGTTATTTAACTTTCTTCTAAATTTATACGAGTCATGATTGAGCATTATTTCTAACCTATTCTCACAACTATTCTCAGTCTCTCTCTTTCTCTGCTAACTTTTGGACTTAATTAAAATCAAAATAAAAGCATATATTATTCAAATCCAATGTAAATATCAATACAACAATGAAGTCAGATAACAGTACTTCACCCGTACTTTACAATAGATATAGAATTTTGGTTTCAATTGAATCGTACACTTTTGTACACTTACACCTTCAATACAGTATAGGTATTCAATTAATAAAAGACTGAAAAACTATTTTGCTTTAAATGTAGGTTAGGTTAAGAATTTAGGAAAACTTCGTTTAGCTTAAGTATATATTTGTCGGAGAAAAGCAGCCCTCTCTGTCATTAAAGAGTGTAATTACTTAATAATTACTTAACAGTTGTGTTTTGGGTGAAGTAATTCAGATTCAGTTTTGTGTGAGAGGGAAGTACAGCGCTAACCATCAAAGACTCACTAATGCATAACTTCAAAAGATTAACTCATTTTTGAATTACTTATTCAGAGAAAAACTGAAAGCAGTTCATAAATGAAATTTTGAACAAAAAATGCATAAGTTATAAGTCATTTTCAACTTAATTACAAAACGTTTAGAACTATTACTTATAATATATGAATAAATTGCAAGAATACATACCCATTGCGTATAATAGTTTGTTAATTACATTAAGTAGAAGTACAAACATAAAAATCCTTAACAAAGAGATCACAAAACTGCAGACAAGTTTTAGTGGCTGTAAGTATATCAGTCATCGTCTTAAAGAGGTATATAGTCTTGACTACACTTAATAGTAAAAAAACTAACTTCAATATTGCATGTGTTGTAAATTCGCATAAGAAACTAGTCTGAGAATAACAAAACTACTTAAGACGAGTAAAAAATAATTTGTTAGCTAGTTTTCATCGTAGAGCACCTGTCAGGTCACGCATGCGGAG
>JAQGCH010001180.1:0-16909 GCA_034699485.1 Nanhermannia elegantula | reverse complement strand
TACAGTACAGTAATTTTCAGTATACTGTTTTTTACTGTACTGTTGAAAAGCTCTAATTGACACTGTCCTAATCTGGCATAAACCGTCTTAATACCTATGAGTCGGAAAGGAGGGATATAAATAAATAATCACATATTGATATAAGTTGAATATGAAATATTAAATTTTAATAAAATTCAGAATCATTTCCTTTTTACAAATAGCTATTAAAAGGTGGATAGGGAACTTTTTTGATGCAAATTTTTTATTATTATGCATTAATTATTTGTTGATTTACATATATTCATTTATTACACACAATAATGAACACCAGACTTAAGCAAGGTATGCAAAATTTTGAAGCTCCAGGGAGGGGTAAACTCATCGATTTTGAATGACAATATTTTCGAAGATTTGCTTTTCCCGCCAAAATTTTTAATATAAAAGCGATATACTTTGAGTAAAAATTGTTTATAAGTAAAAAAACACTTAAAATTGAATGTTAATTATAACCATATGTTATAATATGCATGATCATTATTTGACATTTAAAAACACTATAAATTAAGTTTTTCAAGTAATTATACTAATAAATGTCAGTTTTTTTATTAAATTTAAACAAAAATGTATGAAAAGTATATAATTCGGATCAAAAATTCTTGGGGGTTAGAGATCACTTGGGGTACCAAGGAAAATTTTTAGAGCCTAGGAGGGAGTCCTGCTACCCAGACACCACCCTTGCTTATGTCTGATGAACACCCTCTGTATACTGTACAATGGGCTCAAATAAAAACGAAAAATAATTTCACTAACTATTAGTGATAAATCCTATTTATACATTATATCACTGATAATTAGGGCTGGTAAGTTCTGAACTTTTCCTGTTTTTATCTTGCATTTAATCCAACCCTGAGTTGAATATGAGTCCGAATCACATCAAAATAAGACTTTGAGACACATTTATAAACGCCTATAATTGCCTTTTTATAGTTAGGTGGTTAGATACTATTTTGCCTATAATGTCCTATTCTTGCCTTTTTATAAATTTTTAGTAAAAATTCTATAATATTTTGCTTATTTTAAGAGTCAATCTTAAAAAATCATTTAAAATTTATTGTTTTAATATTAAAAGATTTATATTGATGTCATAATTCCTTCAAATTGAAGACTTCACTCAATTAGGGCCATTAACATTACTGTAACTAAATTTGACTATTTAAAAAAATGTCTTATTATTGCCTAAAATTGCCTATTTCATGGTTTTTAGGTACTATTTTAGGCGCCTAAAACTATATTTTAAGGTCCAGTACTTCCCATTCCTACTGATAATCATAGTAGGGCTGATGATTAATCGAGAATTCTAGATTCTGTCCCTTAATGCTCCGACCGGAAGATTAAATATGTAGACTTTTATAAGGTAAAGACTCTAAATTCAAAATTTAAAGTTCTCGATTCCCGAAAATTAGCCGAAACATCAGAATTCTTAGCTAAAAAAGTATTCTTAGGGCTTTTGCAGTTATGGAAATTTTATGAGAATATAAGCGCATGAGAATACAGTCAAAATATACATAAATGTATTATTAATACTGTAATAAGTTTATTAAAAGCAGTTTTTTCATCCAAACAAAAGGCTGCGCTTTAAATGATATAAAACAAAAAAGTAAATAAAGTATTAACACTTATATTCTATTAAGACTTTTGTTTTTAAAGTCATTTAAACCGAATTTCAAGTTTTTCCAAAATGTATCCCTTAACCCCCCTTTAATTCTGAAATGTGCGTATTTTGAAGACTAGATTTGCACCTTTGGTTTCAGTAAATGTCGAGCTATCTTTCTCATTACAAATGCATTTTGAGTGATCGGAGACAAAGATTTATACCTGAAAATATCAAAATGATGCTTATTGTTAGATATAATTCATTTATCAAAGACTATTAATAAATTGTACATTAAATATATGTAAAAGTCAATAAAAATTGATTTCCCGAAAAACTCCCTATTTTAGGCTTTTTTCCTCCCGATTCCCGGACGATTTTCGAGTTTTTACCTCCCGAAAAATTCTAAGTATGCTGATAATAGAAATTTTAGTGAAAAAACTTTATTTAAAAGTTAAAGTCAAACATTAATAAAAAAAGGTTTAACTCTCACTTAAATCAAATACAGAACTGAATGTCTTATAGACTTATACTTTTCAACTTTTTTACTATCCTATAAAGACTCTGAAAAGCAGGCATTTTAACCCTTTTTCGTTTTTATTTGAGCCCATTGTATATATACATTATGATTTTCACTATAATAATGTACTGTATCTTATAACTAAGGTTTAGATATTTTTAAATATTATCTTTACTTATGCTGAATATAAGCAATAGATTTGCATAATTACAGCACCGTATGATACACAGAACATAATACTGGTATTATACAATGAGAAACTAATTATTTATATATTATATTCGTTTTTTGTTTTAAAAATTAGTCAAATAAAAGTTTGGTTTTTAAAACTTTGGGTTAATTTGAAGTTTGAATGTTTTATTTTTCATCGATTTTATTTATTGGTTTCATTTACTTAAAAGGTGACTGACTTTATATGCGAACCAAATGTATTAATATATGAAATAATTATTCCATTAGTGAAGGATTTTTACAATAACGCCGTGAATAAGAATGTGTTCGACATCACTTAATTCAAAGATTTATTTTATATTTTTTGAATTTTTGATCACACACACCATCATGAAAGTCACGTTCTCTTGAGTTAACTCTTTTTCGAAAAAATGCTGAAAAATAAAATATGCCTTAAGATAAACTCAACTTTACTACAAAGTACAATTAGTAATTCATTTGTTTTGTGTGACACAACACTTCTTTAGCTGTTACTGAGAGCAAAGAGAAAATACAATCCTTTTATTATAATATATCGAACTAACAAGTGATTTGCCGAATAAATCCGCAAAACATAAATTCATTTGTCTCAATAGTTTTGTAAATAATGTATTATTATTTCTATCTATATATAAATTAAATACAATCTATTTGAAAAAAAGACTGCCAACTGATATACAAGGTATGATACGTAGTATTAAAGATGATCTTAACCCTACTTCATAAGAACGAGTAGGATATACAGTATGGTGTCATTGATGAGAAATTAAAAATGAGATAATCAAATGTTTTAAAGAATAATTAATTAGAAATAATTTTTTACGATTATTTGATGCGCAGACAGAAAATAGTTTACTTCAACTTATTAGTAATAATTGACAAGAATTTATACAAAAGTTAGAAATCAAGATTTTAAAAATTGATAAAATATTTTTCACTCAGGCCTTAAACGCATATTCTTATCTATTAAAGCACTCAATTCTTCTATCGTCTGTATAGGTATTCGGTGCCATATCTTATTTAAAATTTAAATGATTTCCAATTTTATGCAGTAATTTATTTAATTGACGCGAATTGATGAGAAAAATAGATATCTAATCAAAACTAAATCAAATTCTTAAAGGTCTTTGTGCACAACAACATTCATCATCAAAATCTTTCCACTTGTATTGGCTGTGATTATAGCAGAAATGATTCCGTTGACAAGTAGTGCAATTATGACTCGTAAGACCACAAACTTGAAAAATTCTCCAATTTATTATATCGCTGCACCTTTGATGCATCGCTCTTCACCAATGCAAATGCAAATGCAAATGCAAATGCCACAGACGACTACTTTTGTTGGGAATCCTTTTAGCTTTCATCAGTTTTATAAGTTGCCGATTCAGTTCCTTTCAAATGCTAAGCCCATCGATATCGTTAAAGGTATACTAATATTATGACAACTTAATTAGTTATCAACTTTTTTTACAGTAAATACTTCGGTAATATTCAACTCTTTCTCTATTATTTATTCTTGTGTTTGACATGAGTTTCTCTGATTAAATCAAAAGTTACTAAACTTTTAAATTCCAAATTGGGTTTCTTTTTCAAATACTTTGAATTGATCTAATTTTTTCTTTATTCATAATTATTTATTCATATGTATAGAGTAAAAAAGTTTTGTTCGTATCTTCGTTACAGGTATTACTAAAACTACAACCAAAAAAGTAATGTCCAATGGATTCAAGATTCCACCGTCAAAAATGTCAAACTTGATATATTTACCGCTCACTTATCTGTCAAATGCAAAACCAATCAAAGTTATGATAAATCCATTCGGGAAAAGATAAAATCTCAAATTTTTAATTAATAATTAAAATCATCAATGAATCACATTTTATGTATCAATATATGAGTCTTCTATTACTAAACATTAATATTCAACATATGAAAAAATAAATAGTTAAGGGTTTTATATTATAAATAACAGAGATTTATCAAGTTTTAATTCAAGAATAAAATATGTTATTAACTTATTTCAATTTAATTATTTATTTCTCATTAAATTATTTTGTCATCAAATGGTAAAGAAAATGTTTTTCATGTTCTCCATTCAAAACTTATAATTTTCATTTCTCAATATCATTCAGGTTATTATTTTAATCGTTTATAACTTACAAATGCAATAAATCATAGTTAAAAAACCAATATTTTTAATATTGAGCAGAAACTGAAGAAAAAGTCAGCAAAACACAAAGTTTTCAAACCCCAAATTGGAATTAATTTTTTACAAAACTTAACTTTTTGTGGAAAGTTTTTTATGCGAAACATTCTCTATAGATTGTAAAAATGATTGAATGTTTCGTCAATTTGTCTATTGTTATAACTGTTATTTAAAAATATATATTTTATATTTATTAATCTGAAAGACACTACTCTAAAGTTTGAAATGAAAATTTAAAGTCTATATCTATCATAATAATAAAGTAGACACTTAAAAAAGTTTTACACCTATAACCACCAAATAATTACTTTGATTAAAAAAATTAAGATTATTTAGCGCACAAAAGTGAAAGCTAATGAAACAAAAAGCAGCAAAATATGTGACTTATTAATGATTTTAAATTAACTATTATTGCAATTAACATATCAGTTGAGTGTGATTTAGTGTCATAAGTTGACTAAATACTAGAGTAAATTTATGATAATCTGTACAAATCTATAAATGTTTAACAAATTTAAATGAATGTATGAACAGAAATGTACTGAAAAATAAAAACTACACCAAAAGAGTTACAGATAAAACATAAAACATTATACGAGAATTACGATTAAGTCTGATCTGAGGATAAATTTTGATCATCTTTAGCCCTGGTCTGCAAAATCCATTCTTGCACTCTCTGTTGTGGATGTAATAAATGACCACATGATAAGCTTCTCGAAACACCGCTGCCATTCACATCTCCCTAATAAGCAAATGTTATTAACTTTTATGACTTGTTTATTAATTTTTATTTTAATAAAAGTAATTAAGTTTTAACTCTTGTATAAATTATTGATAAGATCAGACCTGTGTATGTACTGATGACGCTCGAGGGGATCTTTGAATAAGCCATCGATCTCTAAGATATTTGTTGGTTTCAGTAACGGGATAGCGTTTGGTTGGCTTTAACTCCATGAGTCTCCTTAGAAGTCGAAGCAATCGGGGAGAGAAAGCTCTAAATTCTTTTGGTGTGCGCGTAGTCTTACGTTTTTGCCATTGAACAAATTCTGTGAATTTAGGATCTGTTATGTCCGCCTTTTCCCACGGAAATTTGGTGGTCAGGGTCACGTATATCATCATTGCTAACTGCCAAACATCACTACCAATGTGTATGTTATAGCCTTCTAACAAAACTGCTTCCCATACTTCTGGTGGACAAGAGGGCAATGACTTCACTCTTTTCTTCACTGTGTTTCAAGTGAAACATAACAATTGTTAATAGAATTGTTTGATTACTAATAAATATTTAATAACAATTAATAATACCTAATGTTCCCATTTTTCTCGTCAAACCAAAATCAGTTAACTTGACTTTAGTTAAATTTGGTGAATATATGAGAACATTTTCGGCTCTTTTTCAGCGAAATAAAATAATGCAAACATAAGTTTAAACTATAGAGAAAACACATATTCGATTGTTTACCGAACATCGCGATGAACTAATTCTTTGTCGTGCATAAACTCAAGCGCTGAACATATTTGTTCTACAACTTTAATAATAAAGTGTCTAAATTATAATCAATTTGAATGAATCAATCATTTGAAGGAAATTTAATATTTACCTATTTTGACATCACGTTCATTAAGTCCGATACCATTCGTACGCTCGACTGCCTATAATCATAATATAAGCAATATATTTATTTTAACATAATTTTTAAAAATCAGTGAATATTCAATTGATTGTTACTTTAATAAACTTTAGAAACTATTTAACTTCGTATACCTCATGTAAAAAAACATTCAGTTATTAATCTCATAGTTGTATATTTTAAAATTCAAAAGTTATTTCTAAATGTTTAATATAGTTTAGCGGTGTGCTTATTAAAATTTTTCGAGATAGAGGGGTGTCGTGAGTAGGGGTTCAGCTGAGTGTCAGATATTAGTAATTAATTATAGATATGTTTCATAAAATTATCATATAATTGAATCTTTGGGAGAAAACAATCTGCAAAAATTAATTTAAAACAAACGCACAAAAAATCTAATTAAAAATTCAAAGAAAAATTATAAATTAATTCTCTGACAAAAATGCAATTTAGCTTAACTTAAGTGGCTTGAGAACTAACTGATTTCATTAGCTGAGGCCAGACTTGTCCAAATAACTGAGCTCAGCTTCAATTAGCTGATAATTTCGTATTTTTGAATCTTCTGCGGACTATTTAAGTTATGTCTACTAATCAACTATTAAATTCAAAATACTTCAAAAAACTGGAATAATCTCAACATTTTTGATGTTTAAATGTTTTTCAAAATAAAATGCGAACAGAATAATACTATTGTTTTTTATTTTAAAAAAGGGTTTCAAATTAGTTAATGATTATTATCTTAAAGTTTATATATAAACATTAGCTCAACTCATCTCAAGCTCACTTTTAGTGAAAATCAGTTCATCTCACGAGTCAGCTCAATCTCAGATTCTTATCTATGTAATTGAGTTGAATGTAAAAATGATTATATTCTGTTTCAGCCAGTATTACAACAATAAGTATAGTAACATTTTTTTGTACAAGTATAGTATATTATATTATAAATAAATATTTCGAACAAAGCTTTTATTTTAATGCTAAACACGAATAATCAAAACAAAATTAATATATTTCTGCGCTGTATTTATACAACAATTTTAAAAGTTGAAAACAAGTCATTTAATATTTGGAAAAGTTTCAAAAGCACTGACATAATTATATATAACTCATTATTAAATTAATTTAAGATATGAAAACATATGGCTTATAACTAATCTTATTAGTTATTCAAAAAGCAGTTAGTGTTACATTTAATGGTTGATCATAAACCTAATTTCATCTTTACCTAAATATATCTAATTTTATGTTTCAAAATGAAAAAAAACTATTTATACTAATACTATAAATATTCAGGAACAGAAATATTTAACTGAATCCGAGTCATTAAATTCTTTACTAATAAGAATGAGTGAGTTATGAATGCGAAACAGTACCATACCCAGAAATATTTGGTTGGGGGCCAGCAATAAGGGAAATCTCTATTTTTTTCTTTCTACAGATCTACACTTAATAGTCAAAATTCTTGGGGGGAGGGGGCTGGCCCCCCTTCATCCCATAGCTGGGTACGACACTGATGAGAATAGTAATTAATGGAAATAAGAGGTATTAATAGTTTAAGATGAAACTCAATCTTAATGCAGAGATTGTGAAATAGATATAATTAAACTGAAATATTAATTGAAAATGGTTGCAATACCTGCCATAAATCTCCGAATGGAGCAACTTCTTGAGCAAAATAATAATGTTCCGGTGTTTCGAAAGCAACATCATAAGTGTCTAATACATTCTTATGAGGCGATAAGAAATAGCTATAATGAAACTCAATGAGAAAGTCTTTGATAGGAGTTGTGGCTTTTGGGACTGCCTTTAATGCTACCTAAAAGTTAAATTATAAAGAAATTTAACTCTATTGCTTGCTTTAGATCTAAATTAACTCATCTTTTTCCGCTAATCAAAGGCTTACCTCAGAACCAGTTACTCTATGAGCAGCTAAAATCACTTTTCCATAATCGCCTGAACCGATCTCTTTGAGCACATCATACTCTCTATCGATGTCAATGGTTTCCAAATGCATTTCTCGAATTTTATGTATACTACTTTGCCTTTTACTGTTCATTGTTTGTGAATCACATTTCCTCTCAAACCAATTATAGTAATATATATATTTTATTATTGCTCCGAATTTCAAATGTTCATTTATTTCATTTTAATTCCTGTAAGAAATCAAAGATTAATGTTTCAGATAATTCATAAAATATCAGAACCAACAGACTTCAACATAAAAACAATTGATAGATATTTTGCTCAAATGTCAAATATTTAAACGAAAATTTATGAAAACAAGCAATAAAATGCCATCATATCATTAGTTTTGTAAATCATTAGACTGCAATCGATAATAAATACTGCTGAGCAGGTCCGGGTCCAAGAGGTCCGTGCGCGTACCTCGGACCCGGACTTCTGTTACAAACCTGGACCTCAAGCCTCTCTTAAACCTAGGACCTCAAACCTCGAGGTCCTGAACCCTACAGATCCCGAACCCGGACCTCTTTAAAATTTAGGACCCAGACCTGAGGTTCGAGGTCCGGGCCCGAGAGGTCCAGAGGTTAATTATGCTCAGCGTAATAATAAAGAACAGATAAAACTTTATTTTTTTCGAAAAAAATTGAAATCCAAACTAATGAAATTTTAATTTAAGGACTAATTGATAAAAAACCATTAAAATTTAACATGAATATGATTAAAAATAAGTTGTTTTTCATAATAATGTTTAAATACAAATATGTTTAAGTACAAATACAGTATAAATAAAATTATAAAACGTGATACAAAACAATTTCCAAATAATATATATGAAGTAAATAAAGTTATTCAGTTATTCAATTTATTCAATTTAATCAAACAAAGCATCAAAAGTACTGTACGATTAAGAAAAATATTTCATACTTGATATTTGAAAAGTAGTGTTAATGATTAAATGCTAAAAATGACTTAAAATGAATATAAATTAAAATGCTTTTGACTTCTTCACAGATAGTACTAGTAAATGAACTAAAAAAACTAACATTTAAATATAAGTTACAACAATTAAACTAGATTTATGCGAGTTTCTTAAACACAGTCAAGAGATATGGATTATTAATTATTGAGAAATTTATTTTAAATATATGTCTCTCATTAATTCTACTGATATTATTGAAATAGATATATTAGATATATAGTGTTATATCTGTTCCTGGAACTGGAATAGGAATAGAAATCACGTCAGGAATAGGAATAGAATATGAATTTAAAAATATTCGGACTTGGAATAGGAATAGAAATAGAATTTAGAAATAGACCCAACACATATCATAATGTTATATTAGAAGAAAAATAATATCGTTTGCAATAAATCTCAAGTTTAAGAAAGAAGCAGTTTCTGTGTTGTAAATAGATTTAAAATTTAGATAAAAATAAAGGTTTTCCATTAGTTTTCATTTATGATTTGATTATTCTTTTTAAATTCATTTAATAATTAAAACATTATTTGTTCATTACAATGAACTTTGAATTTATCGCTTGTCTTAAAATAAATAATAAGATGTTTTATATATTATGTTTTCTATATATATATATAAAGACGTGACTGAAAAGAATCTCACCTCTGAATGTTATTCTATAGATTCTATTAACTTAATGCAAGGATATTCTCAGTATTAACAGATATAAAGTTTATAGGTCTTAAGTCTTAAAGTCTAGAAAACACAAATTATTGATTAGAGTGATCCTGAATTAGCTTACAGCACAAGTGATTATCAGGTTCTCTCATTCAAATTGATTCTCTTTACAATGAAACAGATATATGATGTTTGTGAAAAAGATTTAGTCTCTAATCTATTAATATACACCTATAAAATGGATACATAAAAGTGAGACCATTGAGGCCAATAATTTATAAAAATATGTCGAATTGAAATGAATGAGAAACACTATTTTAGTTTATGGCATAGAGCTTGAAATAGTTGAACCAATGATCAACTGTATGTTCTATCTGTGACTTTATTTTTATTATTAAAACTTTTTTTACAAAACAACTAATTCTGTATTTATGTGTCTGCTGTGGATATTTAAAAGATCATAATTACAGTGTTAAAGATAATACTAATAATAGATTTATTGTTAGTGCGAAATTCATTCATATGTTATTTTGAGCTCAAGAGAAATAATTGATTTCTTAATAAAGAATTTGGCATTTGATTAGACTTCTAAATGAATAAATTGAAAAGTTCTCTATGAATCAGAAATTGCATAATAAAAGAAAATATTAAGCATGTATTCATATATATTGGGAATCTTCCTGTAGATCTTAATTGATTAGCAATTATTTAAGAAAATGATTCTTTCTTTGCATTTGCTAATCAAGTAAAAGTATATGAAATTTTAATAAGTCTTAAATTTCAATTAAATCTGCACAACAGATAGCATGAAATGTTAAAAATATCTTTCATAATAAGCAGGAAAATACTTAACTGTAGAATTAGAAATAGTTTAAGGAATTAAATAAAGATATTTTGGTATTTATCCAGTTCTTAAAGTTTCACATTTAAAAGTGAGTTATACTTATATATTGGTTAATGTTTGCACCGTATGAAAGAATAGTCTGCACACATTTACAAACAGTAAGATTTATAATGATATCCTTCTGCTAAGTTGAGAACATACAGACGCAAATCACTGACTTTTCTTACGAGTCGACTATTTTTAGTAAATTAGGATTTATTTGCTTTCACACTGAGTCTGGTGTGAGAGTTGAGTTGACTTTTAAAATATCAGATTTTCAAATAAACTGCCAGAACAGCGCTGAACAGCTCTGAACAGTTCTGACTTTTATCAATCAATTCAACGATTAATATAAATACATTATTTGCTTTACTTATTAATTATCCAATTATTTGAATGAAAGCTAATCTCATTTCATACAAATACATATTCAAGTGATACAAACCTACACCAGACCCACACGACCCACACGACTCACACAATCAAATGATTAACACTTACCCGAAATTAAATGAATTCCCATTAATTTAAGTTAAAATAAAGCTTCAGATCATTATTGATTTACTTCTATTCACTATGAGTTTTATCAAATGCTTTACCAAAAAGTATATTTTATTTTAAATCTAAGAATATTTAGTAGAGAGAGGTTTAGCATAGTTTTAATGACTAGAGTTTGTAGCAATGAAAAGAGCACAGCATCACAGCATCTCTGCATCAAAATAAGTGTTAAAACCTGGTGTAATATGATTTTTTGCCAAACCTCATGCTATGACATCATCTTATCTGAAACGTCAACAACACTTCAAATTGAAGTCATGGAAACGCATCAATTGATTATTCATTTCCTCATCTTTCGGATCTTTCAAATTTTTGATTCATTGTTGTATTTATAAAATTATGCAAAACTTAAAATTAAGGCAAAATATAGTCTATTCTTATGATATTCGATATTCTTGAAGATATATTTATCTCTTCTCCTAAAATATACATAACTTTGTACAGTAGTCACAGTTAGAAACTTAATGTTAAAGTAAAACTTCATATCAGTTCTTCAAAAGTCGATATTTAAGTTTGAAAATGCAGTTCAATAAAAAAATTAAGAATAAAATATTGCAACACAAACATTATACATAATATTTATTTATTGCATAACATTTTCTGAATATTAAGTAATAAATTAACATTTTTTTATTATGACTAACATTTTGTAAAAGACATAAAACTTTAAATAACAATTTGTTTAAAAATTCTTTAGCAATAAATCAGATCATGTCTTAATTATTGTAAAATAAATATATAATAAAAATACAATACAGGGATAAGTTTGAGGAAGACTCTTAAATGTGATTATTATTTCAAGCAGAGCTGCATCACTATTACAATAACAATTTCAAGAATAACCCGTTAAATAAATAATCGAAAAGCACAAAATTTCTAATTAATACATAATAATACAATTTTAAGCATTTATCGTAAGCTCTAAAGTATGTTCATATTGTAGAATACAATTAACACAATTCAAATTCAAATAATTTAATATTTCGAATATTTGAGAGAAAAATATTGTGTTTACTCAAAAGTTAAAATTGCTTAATGTGCTTAAATCAAACTTATTTATATTTATTCAATTACTATTGCTTTCAAGAATGTCTCAAATAGGCGTTCAATTGTCAGATACTGTATTTCAAATACAAATAATGAAACTTAAAATTTAATTTAAAATAGTTTTAAAAAGTGTTCATTTTTGAACAAAACTAAAAAGTTATAAACTTAATAGAAGAAAAGGTCAAAATACAAACACTATTAGTAAAAGTGAAAGCATTAAGTCTATAATAATTATTATACTGTATCTGAGCAAGGATTATAAGGTTACAAAATTAATTATTAATGTAATTAATAGAGTGAACAACAATAAAAAGTAATTTCCAAATAAAGTAACGTTTTAACTGATGGAAAATTCAGGGAAAAACCAACTGATAAATTGAATTCTTTTATAAAAGTAAAAAAAACATTAATTTGATTTTACACTTAAAATATAATAAAAATGTATATGAAAAATAATTAATTATAAATAATTCAGTGGAATTATAGATTGAAAAAAGTTTTAAAATGTATTTATATGAATGAAAAAATCAATGATTAGGAGTAGAATTAATTTTTTGATTTGAAACCAGAAAATTTGATTTTATAGATTTTAATCAAAATATAGGCTCACTTTGAATCTTTATCTTTTAATACAAGATGTGCTCACTTTGATAAAAGAGAATTAAAAACTTCTTAAAAGCAATAATGAATAAATTTGATCAACACACAAGTTTGTAATCAATAATTTGGCAAACTTTAACATATTCGAAATGAATTATGATCACGAATTTCTAAAAAATTAGTTTAATAATAATGTATTTGCTTATGCAGCAATTCTGCTGACTCTATGTCGCCTCTGGCCATCTTTGACGACCACCGACTTTTATATATACTTCTAATCAAACATAACCAATAATAGAATCTAAAACATGAAAAATAGTGTTAACTTTTATAATAAATAACCTTTGGATGTGGCAAAACTTGATTCAAAAATTATTTGAAACATAAGATGATTTAGTTTCTCCACATCTGCCTCAAGGAATACACTATCCCTCTATTTTAAATAGACCTATGATAAGTGATGACCATTTGCCGCCTTTTTAAAGAACAAGTTATGAGACTTCGAGCTTCTAATAAAAAACACAAATAATTATTCAAATCACAATTGATTTCAAATCAAACAAAGTGCAAGTCTTACAGTACATAACTATCATAGATATTATTGCAACAGATTATAACTTTAACCTATGCATCGATTGAATTATATTTGATTTATAACTTGTTATAACTAGGGTTGTTTGTTATAAAACATTTGTTTTAAAACCTTTTAAACATCTAAAAAAATTTAAACATTTTTCTTCATCAATGTTTTAAAACAATTATATATAACGTGTGAAAATGATTTAAAACAATTACATAATAAAAACAGATAAAACTGTTATAAATCTTATATTTGGACGGTTGGTCACCTTAGTTTGGAATTAACTCTAAGTCAATTCATTAAAAATGTTTAACTCGTGTGTTAAAAGCGTTGGACCAATATCTTCCGTCAGCAATTTTAAAACATTTTCAAACCCTAGTTATAACTTAAGAAGTGCATCAAATTAACAAATAGGTGACACCAAAAAATAGCATTTTATATCGGTATTGAGCTTATTAAATGTCTAAACTGTATAGAGAGTAGTGAATAATCAAATAGAAAAAAAGCAATACTTTGCTTAAATTATAGATATTACTATTATTTTTAGAGAAATTTTTCTCATCATAGTATTCAACAAGAAATTTAAGAACATTTTCTTCGTCGAACTCTTTACTAGTTTTATAGCATTTCTGACACATGTCTGGCGTTGGAAATTGAACTTTTGGAAAAAATGGATCTTCGCTCACATCTCCTTTAAGTCTTTGGTTGACCTGATTGTGGACCCGCCAGAGCCATAATACAGAACTTTCACGTCTAACCAAATGAGAATCCAATCCCTTAGAAACTTGACCGAAATGTTTGGCACAGGTTTCACATGAAAAGAAAGTGGTAATAAAATCTCTCATTGTATGCAAAACTTCATGTTTGTTAGTATGAGAAGCAGTGTATTCATTGACTGTCAAGACATGAAATAAAGACCAGAGACCGCATGGATAGCGTCTCAAATGAGGTTTACTTCCATTACAATGCCTCCAATTGACGATTGCAGGTAAATATCCGTCACTTATCTTCATCGCTGCCCTCAGGTCTACAACTTTGAGTTCATTGGATTTATTGGAGAACCAGTTATTCATACGCTTAAAAAATCGGCGGACATTCTCGTTATCAAATGGAAAATATTTATATATTATCGAAATATATTTTTTGAGAACAACGATTTGTGTTTTATTTAGAATAGTATAGCGATTGATCTCATCGTAAAGCGAATATCTCAATGTGTTATAGAGATCAGTCATACTCAGTGGCAACAGCTTAGGAATTAAAACTGCGTTATCGGTTATCGAAGTGGTCGGAATACTAGTATTACTGACTCCAGTGGATCCTTCGCTATGTAATAAATGTCTGATCTTATCGCCAAACTCTTTGCGGAGCAATTCTTCATTCTTTGAATGAGCGCTGAGAACAAAATTATACATTTAAATGACAAAAATTACAGTGATTTCCAAACAGATGTAATATGTAATACCTGGCAATCAAATCTATTTTTCTATTTCTGTCAATTTGAATGAGTGAAGGAAGTCGTACGTAATGGTGGAACAGATCACTCGTCAAACTACCACTTCTGTCATGAACTCTCATAATTGCAACGCTCTCTGTATACGATGAAAAATCCATTATTACCTAAAAATAAACAATAAATTTAATGTTATTTTTGTTCATCTTTTAAAGGAATCAAAAATTGAAAAAATTCAATCAAATTTATGAGTTTTGAATTGGTATCGAATGAGAGAATATAAATAAACCTCAACTCCGAGATGACTGGGCTGGCTTTCCAAAAATATCAAATTATGTCTATCAAAACGAATTTGTAAAGTGTTGTAAAGTTCATCCTTCGATATAACACTAATAGGAAATATGTTTAATCTGTCGGAAAAACTTTTCTGCGATTCTAATAGGAAATCGATTAGTGATGTTCGAAGTGCAACCACTGAATTGTTGTGAAATTCAAATGAAAATCCAAAATCATTGCTTTGAGCTTTCATTGCAAATATATGAATGCGAGGGTAGGAATGGATTCTGTGTTTTTGACATAACTCTGCGTTCTCCATATCAGCGCAATTAATAGCAGCCAAACGTACGATAGTTTTCCAGCTATTTATGTCTTGAGCTAATTGTTTCCAAACGGGAGCAAATTTCTGACAGTGTCCGCACCAGTCAGCGTAATACATGACTAAAGTAAAGTGATTTTGATCGTACACATAATGCCCAAAACTGTCTGCATTCAGTACTATTACAGAATCGTTTTCATCATATAAGGAAACACTAATTGAAAGTTTAGGACAAAATGCTTGAAACAACAACAGTCTAAACGCTATTTTCACATAAAATTTTTGAATTAAACCCATTTTGTTATACCAATGTTTTACTTATTCTTCTCTTCAATCAATAGACACAACAAATTTTGTTTTTCTAATTAAGAGATGTTTATGTAACACATATTTTCTTTAAACTTACAGTATATTAAATCCAAGAATAGCACTTACAAGACGAGCATAAGAGCCATCAAAATCAATATAAGAAACTTAAAGAGCAATAGAAGAGGGAAACACAGCTCAACAGTTGCGAACATTTCTCTATACGTTCACTAAATGATAAGATAACTCAATCATGAACCTTATTGGAGTGTAGGCTTAAACCTAATAGAGCTCAATATACCGGTACAGAACAGTAGCATGACTTATACAAAATTAACATGAGTTTCAATGATAGCATTAATCAAGTAATGATTAGTCTAAAAATCAATATTTTAATGTTTTTATTTGTGTTTTGCTAACTATTATATAGCTATAGTAAACGGTACATACAAACAAATAATAAACAACAGTACCAGTACTTTATTAGTCGTTTTCTTAAGCTGTACTTAGGCATTAAATATAACTTATCAGAAACTTTTGATAGTCTCAATTACTAATAATTGTTTAAATATGAGTTACACACCTTTCCACTCACTTTACATATGCGATTAAATTATATTTGATGAGTCAAAAAAGTGACTTACAAGCAATTCCTTTTCTTTCTACATTATTTCATTTTAGTTAACTACAGATAACCTGTCAAAGTTGGGCAAACAGTTAAGTCCTTTTAGCAAAATATTAATTGTTTTTTACTTTATATATCAATATTTTGCAAAAAGGACTTATTTTCTTGTCCAACTTTGACAGGTTTTACTGCATTCAAATGCAGGCAATTCTAGTTCTTTCCAATATTCAGTTGTTAACTCTTCAAACTAAACAGTCATTACTTGTTTCCAATAATTATTTCAGTTTAATCAATAGTATTAATAAAGGATTAGACACGCAATCAATTGACAAATTCATATTTACTTTCATTCATTAACATTATAATCGATTACATATTTGAAGTCAAGAAAAAAGTAAAAATACCTGAAACTTACGATTAGTCAATAAAAATATCTGTTTAGATATAGTGATATAGTTCTGTCATT
>JAQGCH010001179.1:0-16911 GCA_034699485.1 Nanhermannia elegantula | reverse complement strand
TCTAATCTCATGTTATTAGATGTAACTCAATATATAATGAATGAGACTCTTATCGAATCATTATATATTGAGTTACATCTAATCTCATGTTATTAGAGCTGCAGCGCATTCGACCCAAAGGTCAAAGGAATAAAACAGGCGCTTAAACCATAATATGAGTCACATGAGTCACATAACCTTTAGATTAACTGTTAATCTAATTATATTTTTCAGACATCAAATCATTTCTAGAATTATATTATTTTCAGAAAATATTTTCAACTCTAATGCAATCAAATATGAGGCCATTCCTGCACATAAGCATTGAATGATTGAAACATAAATAAAGCATTAAAATAAGAAATTGTTTGCTTCCATCACTTTATGTGAGCTGTCATTTAATATTCTGAGAATAGTATAAAAAGTTTTAAAAAAGTCACTTTTCACTAATTGAATAGAATAATTATTTTATAAAATATGCGACAGTAAAGGCGTAGTATCCCTAATCCTTTAGGGAAATCACTTTAACATTGTTAGCACAGAGACAAAGAATGGAGTTTTTGATCAAACAGATTAAAATACAGACGTTATAAAGACTTTTTTCGGACACTTTTGAAGTCTAATAACTTTTGATAGACTGTACCTATTTTAATAAATTTTATATCATTTTAAAGATAAAATTGTGCTCTAATAAAATAAATATATATTAATTTTGCAAAATATTATTTATGCACATTAAATATGCAAAATATGCACAAACACTGAAAATATGCACTAATCCTGAAAATATGCAATTATATTCAAAATAAAACTTTGCCAAAATGCTCCCTTTAGACCATACCTGGACAAGCTTCGGACATTTGGGGGGGGGGGGGGGTCAAAACACATCGGGTTTAATAGGCAATTTTTCCTCAAATTGCGTTTTCCAGCCAAAAAAAATTTCACACCAAATTATTTTTTAATTTTCTCTCTTTTTGAAGAATCATTTAAAAATCATAAATTTTAATGCCATTGTTTGATGCATTAATGCATAGAGCTAATCAAGAATCTTTTATGGGAATTTAAATTTTAATACAATCTGAAATTTTAATCAAAATCAAAGGGGGACCAAAGGATATTTTTTTAATTTTTAAGAAAAAACTTTAAGAAAAAAATCAAGAAGGGACCAAGGTACGATTTTTTTACTTTCAAATTTTTTGGGGGGGGGGGAGGTACACCCTAGGCAAACCTATGCCTTGTCCAGGTATGCTTTAGACATGATTCGCATAGATATTAAGTCTTAAAGTTTTAAAGTGTTTTTCTATATTATTTTTCGATAAATTCGGTTTATTTGGCGTTATTTCAAGAAAATTAACTTTACGACCAATATTTTTTGGGATTCGGCGGCAATATTCGGGTTATTGAGAGCCACACCGAAAATGCTAATTCTCTAGTATTACTGTTCGAGTAATACCTGTAATGCAAAAGATAGTTAAAAAACATGTGCCTCACTCTGGGTTGTTAATTTACCGTAAGTTACTGTAAGCTACAGTAGATTTTCGTTATAGTCAACGACCAAATGCAACACAAATCTGTTACCTATAACGGGAGTTGATTATATCAACAATTTTTAACATTGTCTGAATAGGGAATTCGCCAATTACAGTAAAAAATTTGTTGCCTATAACGAGAGATTCCCTATATCCGAGTTGATTATAACGAGAATCTATTGTACTATATGTTACTGTAAATTACTAAATATATAATAAACATAAAAAACCTTATATTTATTTTGGATCAAAAATTTTTAATTTAATCATCAAAATCATCATTAAATCTAATAATACCAGATCAATATCATAATTAGAACTTGGATTTATATCAAAATATGATGAATATTCTTCGAGAACCTCTTCATTTGTACTGCTCATAGACTTGAGGTTACATTAAGTCGCACTCAATAAGTGGCAGCACTGAGTGTGTTCCGTAATTTACTCTTCACTGAGTAACACTCGAGTAAGTAATTAAAGTACGTCACTGTAATACTAGGTTCGCACGTATTGCTTAAGCATAGTCACTAAACTTAAGCATGTGTGCGAACAGGCCCTCACTTGACTTATCCAAGCAAGCGACGGACCCTTCTTAAGCAAGCTTACTTGTTTGAGCAGTCGGCCGAACGGCATTGCTTGAGAAAGCGTTGTGAACGCATGTGAGTATAACTATGTCATATACTGGTCATATATTTTGAAGTTTTGTTTATATACTCAATTTGTTAATATATATTTGAAGCAATAAAAAGTAATTCTATTGCCTAATCTAATAATTTTAGTTAAATAACTATATTTACCAACATTTTACTGATATATATTATTTAAATTCAAAACAAAAGTAAATATAATAATAAACAAAATGCTTTACTGCTATCTTCACTGCTTTACTCAAACTCATTGCTTGAGTAATAGCTGTCTGAACAGCTTTTTGCTTAAGCATTGCTTAAGTCTACTTTGCTTAAGCATTGCTTAAGTCTACTTTGCTTAAGCAATCGTCCGAACATAGTATAACTCACTTTCTCACAACCCAGGCTTCACTGCTGTAATTGACGGACTGTCACAACAGATGCATTACAGGCAAAACACAGTATACTCTATCAGTACTTCTTTTTAAATATTAAAATGTGAGTCACTTTTCAAAAGTAAACAAAAAATGATTTTTGTTTTGAAGCTCTTTAACAGCATTTTATTTGCAATTTAAGACAATTTAAGACAACTTATTATAATATTAATGTTTTTTATATTATAAGTATTTTTGGTTTTCATATCGATATTAAAAATAGTATTTCATTAAGTGATTCAAATCTTTTCATTTAAATCATATTAACGTTAATTACAATTCATTGAAAACAAATCTCAAATATTCGTCAATTATTTGGTTATTTTCTCTGAAAATCTGTTTTAAACGAAATTAATTAAATGATTGATAAAAGAAATTAATTAATAAATAATAATTAAGTAATAGTTAAATAATAGTTAAGAAAATGTCAACATTTAAACCTCAATCAGAAAAGTTTGAATCGTTTCCACTGATTATGACGAATGAGAGCCAACACAACCATCACAACAGTCATCGCAAGAGTGCACACAAACAGAGGTCTGATTTGAATGATTGGTCGGATCAAGAGTTGGATGACTTATTTCAGTCACCACTCGAAGAAGTGTTGGACTCAATGAGATACCGGTCCGCACGTCAGGTGTCGCGAACCCATTGTTTGCGATCAATAATATACATAAGTCTAATCAGTTTCATATTCGGCGCTTCTTTTGCCTTCATTTTCATCACTGCTTTTCAATTAAATTCAAATATTTCACAATTTTCATCATTAAATTCAATGAATATTCATAATAGAAAACAATCAAAGCCTTACTTTAATAATAGTTCAATGCCTTCATCGCCTTCTATGCCTTCTATCACTTCAACTCATTCTAACAATAATAACAATAATAATAATAATCAAATTAGAGACAAATTATTGGAACATATTTCTAGTGAAAGAATCGGTCACTTTCTTGAGTAAGTGTTCACTTCATTTCTTTTTAAGCTTACATTTAATTTTCAATTATTACTGTTTTCATAAAAGTATATCTGTGTCTAACATAACATACAGTATATAAACAATTATTGTCAGCAAAGCTTTCAAAGAATAGATTTGATGAGAGTCTGTGGTTCCTGTTGTTCCTGAGACCTATACTTATATAAATACCTAAAGTGCCCCCCATTTGCCCATTGCTGGTACGGCAACATTGGTTAATGTCTGACAAAGTCTTTCTTATAAATTGTATTTTTGCAAAAGAATGTGGACTCAGAGCAGTGATTACCATACTTTTGAATTGATGTACCACTAAATCCACAGCGTTTAAGCTCTTAAGAGTTAAGAGTTTGCGAATTTTCTGTGTGTGACACAGCTTTGCCACAAAATTTAGAATTAATCATTTGTTTTAAATGATATAAATGTAAAACTTTTAACTAAAAGTTTCTCTCGATATCTGCTGTGAAGCATATGTTGAAAACGAAAAATGTGAATCAATTTGAAAATTTGCCGAAACATGTCCACAAACTCCACAGTTAGTGGTATTCACTAAAAAAATTGCGCAAAAGAAAGCAATAAAATTGATTTGAATGGTTTGTGATGTTGACAGCCATCACAGTTACAGAACATTAAATGATTTGAATTGGTTTGTCTTTGCATCAATTCCTAAAATCAAATGAAACAGTTTATTACTCAATCAAATATCTCTTTGAATTATACATAATATAAATAAACAATCGCTATATTATTAGTTTTGTTAGTTATCTGTTTCATAACTTAATTAAGTTATTGAACTGAACTGTACTGTATTGTTGATGAAAATGAGAATATTGTTGTGACTTAAGTTATTACACTTTGAAACTTACAGGTTTTCAAATGCTTGTCCAGAAGTGAAGTGATGCTATTTTTAAATTATTATTTGTTAATCTTAATTGTTGTTTAGTTAATGTGTTTACAGAAGTGAATATAAGTGTATAAGTTTATCGTTTGCCATAAACCATATTTGCATTAAAAGCAGATGTATTGCACCGTACAGTATATTAAACTAATTATCAACAGATATGATACAACTTTAAATCATGAACTCTTATTTGTTCAGAAAAGATGCCATTAGTAGTCAAATATTTGTCGCATATAATGGGCGGTATTTCTGCAGACATTTATTTTTGTCTTAAATTTTTTTTTGGCAAAAGAGCAAAATTACATAACTTTACATTGTTTTAGATTTGAACTAAATTAAGTGTTTGAGTTACTATTATTAAGTCTATACATTACTTGAGGATTTAATTTAATCAATAATTAATTGTTGATCTTTGAAAAAATGCGAAATTTAATGATTGAATCGGATTATGGCGGCGGACACTCTATTGAGACGAATGTTAGGCGAAAGTTTTGTCATTTGGCAGCACTCTCTTCAGTAGTATTAGGATTAATGATTGGAATTTGTATAACATATGTAGTTATGAGAGACAAACAGAAATCAGGTCCTGAGACGACGCCTCCTGAGCCCGCTATAAGTCCTTATGAGCTAATTATTAGAAATAAGTTATTCAAAAATGTTGATTCAGAACGAATTGGACGTTGGCTTAAGTCTGATCTCATTATTCTTAGTGTTAGACTTATAAGCATTTAATTGATTGCTTTTCTCTTCAGATCCCTTACAAGAAAACCACAATTAGCCGGAACTCCCGCTGACGAAGAATTGGCTAATTTTGTATTAAATGAATGGCAATTAATGGGAATAAATGCCAGTCTTGTTAATTATACAGTATTGCTGTCATATCCAGATGTAGACCACCCTAATTCGGTAATTATTTTTCCATTTGGATAATAAATCATAATTGAGTTCAATTGTCATTTTTGATTTACCATTATTTGAAATAAGGTTAAAAGAATATCCAAAAGCGGCCATACTTTGCATAATTCGAGTGATTTTGAAGATCCATTAAATGCATCGCAAGAAGAGATTTTGTATTACGCAAGTAATCCTCCGTTTTTGGCATATTCTGGTTCAACAGAACAACCATTAGAAGGAAATGCCGTTTATGTAAACTATGGCAGAGCTGAAGACTATGACTATCTTAAACAAATCAATGTTAGCGTTAAGGGAAACATAGCTATTGCAAGATATGGCAAAATATTTCGCGCAAATATTCTTAAATTTGCGGAAGACAACGGCGCCATTGGTCTTATTATATATAGTGATCCACACGATTATACTGACGGCAACTTTGATAACACTTATCCTCACTCAGTCTATTTGCCTAAAAGTGGTGTTCAAAGAGGAACCGTTAGGCTGAATGATGGCGACCCTATGACGCCGTTCTATCCATCAATTGGTTAGAATTTATATGATTTGCAACTAATTCTCATTAATTTGAAATAATAACTATTTATTGATTTATTTGATTTGATTCAGAAAGTGCTTATAGATTACCAATAGAGAAAGTAGACTTACCCCGAATTCCTGCTCACTGTATAAGTTATGGCGACGCACAATATATTTTAGAAGGTCTTAAAGGACCGACGGCTCCCACAGCATGGGTTGGAAAACTAAATATAACCAAATATAATATAGGGCCCGGTTATCAAGACGACAGTCATCTTGTGCTTGAAGTAAATACACGTGTTTTGCAACGAGTTATTCATAATGTAATCGGTGTTATTCGCGGCTGTACTGAACCCGACCGCTTTGTTCTGGTCGGTAATCATCGCGATTCGTGGACTTTCGGCTCTGTTGACCCGTCGAGTGGCACCGCAGCTATGCTTGAGTTGGCTAAAGCTTTCACTGATGTAATGAAAAGTGAGAACTGGTGTCCAATAAGAAGTATTGTATTCTGCAGTTGGGGTGCAGAGGAGTACGGACTCATCGGCTCCACTGAATGGGTCGAACAAAACCAAAAATTACTTAAAAGCCAAGCCGTCGCCTATTTGAATGTTGACATTGCTGTCGAAGGAAATTATACTTTGGAAACAAAAGGCGTTCCACTACTATATGAGACTCTTTGGGAAGCGGCCAAAGTTGTTCCCAACCCTGATCCTCAAGAAGTAAGTTTAGGCCGAAAAACAGTTTACGACACATGGATTGCTCGCTCGCCGACTAATATAACGAGTTCTGTTGTTGTGCCAAAAGTGAAAAGCGCCGGATCTGGCAGTGATCATGGCCCTTTCCTTCAAATAGCTGGTGTACCAGTCGTTGACTTGACCTATACTTGTGATAATCGAACAGGAATTATATGTTATCCACTCTATCATACTATGTATGAAACCTATAATCTTGAAGCAAATCTATTGGACAAAGAATTTCTGGTATTTCTTATTTAAATTCATTTTCTATATATTATAGAGTTGAGAACATTTCAATTTTATTCATATTAAAGAGTTTTTTATTTTTACATCAGTACCATTTTAAAAGGTTATCATTTTTTATTTTTCTAGATTTTTGTACAAAATATGCATCAAATTAGAGATAAAGATTAAAATTTATATTGTTTTTCGATGGATAACCATTTTTTGAAAGAATCATTTATCAAAAGGGCAAAAAAAGAGAGTAGATATTGATTTCTAAATATGCTTCCAAATAAATTTGATTCTATAATACGCTTTGAATTGAACTCAAACATTTTTTTTATAATCAAAGAAAAATAATAAATGATTTCAAAATTGTTAATTAATCTTAATTCGCGCAAATAAATGAGAGGTTTATTTGCATTTAGTTTTAAAAAATAAGAGTTCACTTTTATTGATAACTTCATATTTAAAAAGCAATATTTTCTTAGTCAAGCAGATAAGTGATTATTGTAAATAAATAGTTATCCATCGAAACACAATAAACATTTCATTCTCTATCTCTAATTTGATGCATAATTTGTAAAAAATATTGAGAAATAAAAAAGTTGCAGACGTTTAAAAAACACTATAATTAAATTTGTAAAATTGATGTTTGTTTTAAACAAATTTAGTAATATTTGCTAACAATAAACAAATGCTGTTAAATATAGCTTTTAATTAGTGTTGAATCAGTTCCAAGAACGAGAACGAAATTAAAAGTTTGAAACTGAATTAACACTACTTTTAATATAATTTTCCTTATCGTTCAAATTATTATTAATTCATACTTTTATTTAACAGTATAATAAAGCTGTGACACAAATGTGGGCCGAAATGGTTAGATCGCTATCGGATTCAATACTAATCCCACTGAGCATTCAATACTATCCAATAATATTAAAATCTGCTGTCACTGAGTTGAAGACCAGCCAATATAAGGATATACTTTTGAAAGAAAAAATCAGTTTAAGTAAGCATTGAATCAGCTATTTATTGGCCATACAAATACATACTGTATACGGCAATTAACTTATATTTTTCAGGCTATTTGGAAACTGCTGTTCAAAGTTTTGAGAATGCAATCAATGAATTTATGGAAGAAATGAAAGAAATCGATAAAAAAGAGTAAGACTTTTAATGATTGAGTAAAATAGTTTAGTTATTATTATTTTACTGTTATAGTCCTCTAATGATAAGGAGAACAAATGATCTGTTGATGCTTTTGGAGCGAACATTCCTTGAAGAGCAGGGTTTGCCATTTAGGAAGGATTACCAGCATATAGTTTTAGCGCCCAGCGCTTTGGACTCTTATAGCGGTTCGAGTTTTTCCGGTCTTTACGATCTTTTGTTTAGATTCAGTCATGAATCTAATGATAAATATAAATCACAAACTTTAGAAGATATAAAAATGCATTTATCAGTTATTGTTTTCCACATAAATGCTGCGACACAATTGTTGAAACAGAGTTTGTATTGAATGCCATTACCGGTAAAAATGTTAATTTTCTAGTCTGTGTTTTGCTATAAATGCAATTTTATTACTCTTCAAATATGTATTAATTTTGAAAAAATATTTTAATATCAATTACTTTGTCATTAGAGTAAGTTATTAAATAAAATAAAATTTTTGATTCATATTCTCATAATTTGAATATATTTGTCATCTATTCGATCGTCAGAGCCTTAACAGCGGATTTTGATATAATGAGGTTTTATTGCATTATTTAATTATAAATACAGTATCCGTACACTCCGTACAGTATAAGTGAATAATACCGGTACATAAAATGCATTTTTTTGAGTTTTAATTTACTTTTATATTTATATATTACTATACAATCATTTTAGAGATAAATGATTCAAATCAATAGACAAATCAATAGACAAATCAATAGACAAATAACAGCAATTTTTATTTTATTAAATTCAATGTTTATGATAAATAAATAGAAAAAATTGTTTTAATTCTATTTTAAATAGAGATTTAGTAAACAAAAGAAGTGTCGCTTTTGACAAATGAACTCAATGTTCAACTATTTAACGAGAGGTCTATTTTTGTCGTTATCGTCGCCGTATTTCTCTTTATATTTTCTGACTTCTTTCATATACCGATTCCACGCATCGTGAGTGCCATCACTGCCATCCTCTTCCTCTTCGTTTCGTTGCTTTTTAATGAGACCCACTTTTAATGTCTTTTTCCTGCGTTTGTTTGCGTTCAGCTATTCGTCAAAATTATCAAAAATATTAAATATATTTTATTATTACTAAAAATTGATTCAATTAATCACTATTTTTCACATTATTTATAAATACATCAAATAATTAATAAATTAATACATAATTTAAATAATTCAATATTAGTGTCAATAGTAAGACAAGAAATAGTTCTTACGGTCGAAGAAGTCTTAGCGTTTGTGTTTGTCATTGAGTTCGTGGTATTGTTTGCGTCTGACGTTGAACTTGTGGTCAATTCAACTGTTTTTTCTTCATTATCTTCACATTGATTGCTTTGATTACTTATATTACTATTAATATTATGATTAATATTATTATTATTATTGTTATAATTAATATCCGATTGTTTTTGCAACTGTTTGAAGAGCTCGAGAAAGGATCCGTCGTTTGCGAACTTATTGTTTACAACACTATTACTATTATTACTATTATCTGATTCTTCTTTTGTTTTATTACTAATCGTATTATTTCCTATTGAAGTCATATTAAAATTAAATGTTTCAAAAAATCAATTCAATTAAATGTTAATTCAATTAAAACAAAAATGATTTTAAAATTTAATCAAAGCTTTCAATCGATTTGTTTTGGTTTATGTCTTGTTTCTTAACTACAAATAGAGTACAAAAAACAAAAATAACGTTTCACTTAATAATTAAATTGTTTGGCATTCACTTTAACTTAAATAACAATAAAATCAAAAACTGTTTAATAGTTTGCGTTCGAAAATAATTACATTATTAAAAAAATGTTTTAATACTTTTTAAAATAACGTTTTAATACATATCCAAAAACCTTAAGACATAAGACATAAGACATAAGACATAGCTTTGGATTATTTGTAATCATAAATAGATCTTATGATTAAATGAACGCATTTTATGTATAACTCTATTGCGTAATAATAATAAAAAAATAGATTTTATTTATTTTTAATGAATTTTGATTAATATTTGAATACATTTATAATAAATTGAAAATATTTTTGTTTAGTTTTTATCAAATTTGAAATGTATTTCAATTGTGAAGACATAGAAATGATGGAAACGGAAGACATCACTACTGATATTAATGGCAATGAAAGGAATGACAGGAACGACAGCACAAGCTCTCAATCAACTCCTTTCAACACTAATAATGGTTTACATTTAATTGATATCAATATATATTTTAATTATTTATATAAATGACAGACAATTGAAATGATTTCTATTTATACAACTATAGAGTCTTCTAATAAAAGAAACTTTTGTGGCACGAGTCGAGTCATTGAAAGTGGTGTTGAGTCCGATCTGACGCAGAAATGCTCTCAAATATCGAGTAATGAATCGCGAAATATATTGAGAGCCAAACGGTTCAAAACAATTGTTAATAAAGAGACCATTCATTCAAATAATAAGTCATTTAATAAAATGATTTCAAACCAAACATTTATTGATCACAAGAAACAGATCTATGTTTTGGACACAAATATATTATTAACAAATTTATGTGAACTCAAGACTGTTATTATTAGTGAAGAGAAAAGTAGAAAAAGAGACACAAATCAGACAAAAATAGAGTCTTTTATAATTCCGTGGATTGTTGTCCAAGAATTGGATCACTTGAAGAATGGCATTAACTCTAAATTCTCTGACACTAAGAATGCGATCCATTTTATTAATGAACAGTTGAAGTCAAACGGTTTCTCATTTATTACATTTTGTTATCAAAAATAATTGATTTTATTTTTATTTTTTGTATTCAATTATTTGGTTTTTGTTTGAATTTAAGGTCTAGTCAAAGGAGAAAATTATGATAAAAATGAAGATAAAATTTATAAAAAGGATTCGAACGAAAAGAGTGAAAACTTAAGTGAAAGTAGAATAGCATTAGTTGACGAAGAGATAAATGACGACAAGATTATAAACAGTTGCTTAAAGATAAGGCCATTAAAACGGGTAATACTCTTATCAAATGATATAAATCTATGCAACAAAGCATTAATGAAAGGATTCAAAGCAATGCTTTGGTCAGAATTCTATAAACAATATTCAGAGAATAAAAACCATTTTAATTGTGATAATAATGTTGATGAAGAGCCGCAAACCAAACGATTTGCAAAAAGTACTTCTCATTCAAAAACTTTAGATAATTCTCAGTCATTAAGGTATTAATATTTGATATTAATTGAAAACAATTTAATTAATTGTATTACTTTTGAAGGTTTTCATTGAGCCCAAAGTTTTCATTCGTCAGCAAAACTGCTTCTGCAGTCTTTGGTTCAAATTCTCAGATAAAAAGCGATTCACCCGTTAAGTCATGTCCGTCGTCGTCATCAAAGAAAAAGAGTCCAATCAAACAGATTAGTCCGAAGTCAAGTCCGAAGAAAAGTATAAAGAGAATTGCGTTGAAATACGACGAATGGATTCGTTTTAGATATGAATGTGAACAAAAATTACTCAAATTCATTGTATCTGTTTATCAGAATATTTGGCAAAACGACTGGGAATTGATGCTTGAAATTAATCGACAAAACGCTACCTTACAAGACATGATAAGACTCATTCGCAAGGAATGGTGCAGTAATTTTAGCGATCATTTCAATAGGGATTCCAGTATTAAGTTACTTATTGATAATTTGCACACAAATTTACAAAATGAGTCAAATTATCAATTAATATGCAACGACTTAAAGAGATTCATTGCAATAGTAAAAGAGAAACAAATATTTATAAATAACGAAGTAAACAGTTTTAAAAAAAGAAAAACTGTTTAGAATTAAATATTAACTTTACTGTATATTAAAATAGCTTTAATGTGATATTAAATTAAGAATTTATAAATATATCCTATTTGTTAAATCTTACTGTATTAATAAAAATTATATTATATAAGAAAATATTATTTAAGACCATATAAAACTTCAGCCAACTATTGCTTTACTGAAAAACTTTTCTGTTTTTTCAACTGAATCTTTCAGCGAATACACCGTCTCTTCTAAGTGTATGCTTTTGGCGTATCTCTCACTATAAATGAATTAATAGAGCACTCAATTAAATAAACAGTACGTTACTTAACAAATGGATTTAATTTGTATGCAATAAATTGTCATAAGTGGTGTTCACGTAAAGGAGAAGGCATTTGTGGCTCAGGTGTCTTGAGAAGCGATGGCGGAGTGTCTAAACTTCGATACAAATTGTGTGACTCAGTCAAAGAATTTTCCGATACTTCACAGGGGTTTTCCGGATGTTCTGCTTTAAAATAAAAATAAATTTAATAATACTATTAATTATAAAACTATTCATAGAATTTTTGAATGAGATTCAAATCAAACAATACAACTATAATTATGTTTTGTTTAAAAGGATAATGATTTACATTTAATAATTATGGGTTAAACTTATGGAAAGTAATTAAACATAAATAATAATACCATTAAATGTTGAGTTGTATAACATTTGTTGAGAATCGAGAGCAATAAATGGATTCGTTTGTTGAACCGAAAAATCTTCTCTATTGGTATTAACTGATAAAAACTGACAATTCAAATGCGCAGGTGTTTCATCTGCAGTGTTATCAACATTAACATTATCTGCATTAACCGGTAAACCCGACAATACCGGTAAACCCGACAATACTGGTAAACCAGTATCACTATTATTATTTGTAGTACACATAAATGCATCCGTTAATAGTTGGTCTTCAATATTATTTAACGATTCTCTATGTTTTTTACTACTTAAATGATCGGTTATTATTGACCACCGATACGAATAAATGGATTCTTCGCAAACAGTACAGAAAAGTCTTTTTAATGGCATTTTTGTGTCGATTATAAAATAGTGAATCATTTTTGATTTTTCCAATTTAATTAATCTTTTTTCCGGCAGTTCTTCAGAAATTTCTTTAGGTTTTAACTTTCGTTTTCGAGTCGTTTTTTTATTTGTATTAATAGAAGGATTAGATTCAGAATTACTCTTTTGAGTATTAGTTGAGTTCAATTTTGATGAACCACTTACTGAAACATGTTTTGTCACTTTTTTTGCACGTTTGCGAAGAACTGTGCCGCTCGAAGAGTCGGATTCTGATGTTTCGCTCACATGAGAACCCAATGAATTTCTTGAGTTTGCAATCAGTTTACAGTCTTTGATAGTCAGTTGTTTTTGTCTCAATTCATTCTAAAAAACAAATAATAGTTTAAAATTTAATGCTAGAAAAGGAAAAATTTAATACATAATTATTTGGTGCACAACTCGTAGAAATAGTGTCTGAACAACCATTTGTTTCGCTTTTAACTGTAAAATGCATTTCTATTTTTCTAATATCATTATCAAAGTGTTGCCCACTTGTTGATGAAGTGTCGGTATCGCTCGAATCACTAAAAGACTCATACATTTGGCTCACATTTTGATCGATTGATTCGTTTAAGTCATGCGAATGTTCGTCATCACTATTACTAGGAATAGTGGATGGCGTCGAAGTTCTCGAATAACTTCTGTCTTCAATTATATGTTTCTATTTAAATAAATCATAATTGAATTGATTAACTACTGTAGTATTTAGGGTCAACTCAGGGACAGTTCGCCAAAACAGGATTAATTCTAATTTGAAGCCTCTCTCGAACGGAAATGAAGACAAATTGAAATATAGCTTAAAATAAAGCGCATTTAAAGCAGGAATGAGTTTTCATTCTCAAACCGCTCCCACTCTACCCCTAGATGCGGTATTGAACGGTATTGAAAATATGGAATAGGTGTCAAATTAGTGGTCACTTCAATCTCTATTTTCAACATAAGCATCCTTTCAGGCGAACATACCCTCAGCCTTTACTCTTGCTTTTATGGTGTTGAACAGGATATAAGTGAAGCGTTTCATATAATAAATAAAGTCTAATAAATTATACTGCATATCAGTGATAAGTACTGTAACAGTACATATAAAAGCAAGTCTTAAGTAAAAATTTTCATTTTAATTAATAGATTTGAAGGATAAAAATCCTCAAAAAATAATTTACTTGTGTTATCCTCTCATTTGCTGTCCTATAGAGAGAAGATGACTCACAGCTGAGTTGTGTCAAATGTTTGAGATTTAGTGATTCGTACAAATGAGAGCACTCCTCATAACTGTTTGCAATCAAATCCAATTCATGCTTTTGATTGAATTCAGCTATAATTATGGCTCGTTTTAAAGTAGCGATGGATCTCATGTAATCCTTAGACCTCTTGTAATAATTGGAAGCTCTCCTAAATTTATTCACCGATTCTTTCATATTATTGCCATATTTTAGTTCGATTTCAGCTAAATTTTCCAAACATTCAGCGGCAGCTAATAATTAAAATTATATACTATTAACAATTTTTCAATAATTAAAATAATAATGTATTGAATTGAATTCTCTATTCCTGAAACTTAATTTTGGCCAATGACCAAAAAGAGCTCATTTTTAGGGTTAGACAGAGTTAGAAAAACTTTGGATAAAAATAATTTTATAATTTCAAATGAAAAATACTTTATTTTTATAAAAGTAAACAAATGTTTTGTATCAGAGGTGCGCGAGGGGGTATAGGGTATCATACCCCCTCACATTTTGGTCGACATTTCGGGCAAAATTTTGGAAATACCCCTGCCTATCATGGTCAGCAACGGCACACTCATTCAAACTAATTTTTTTGCTACAAATAAATGAATACAAATCTAAATAATTTTTAATAAAAACTAATTGATTAATGTGTTCAGTGTTTAAACTATGCGTAATCATAAGGATCAGTAGTTAGAAGATTAAGTTTAAAAGGAATGTAATTCTCGAGACGAGATTTATAAATTCAAAAATTGTCATCACTAGTGTGCATGAATTGGCCTAATGTTATACTGTATTTGTTAATCTTGTTTTAATAATGCAGGCATTAAATGGAAATGAATGGTCTTTGTGAATAAAGTTTGACTTCAAATGATAAAGAAAAAGCATTGTTATTATAAGATAACTAAGACTAATGTTCCCATTCTTGTGCTTTTAATACAATAAGACTTTTATCATTCAAAATGTTTAGAAATTAATTATCACTGGTATAAGAGGTTATAATTATCAGATACTGGTATAATAGTTATAATCATATTGAATTGTGAACAGTACTGTAAAGTTTAGTTTTGTTCTCAGAATAAATTCAAAAATTAAATTTTTTTTGTATAAAAGACTGCAATTACATGTATTTGACTTAAAAGTTGAATTAAACATTTGATTGGTTGTTAGCAAGAATTACTTCATAGTATACTAAAACTCAACTAATTCTAGTATTGATGTAATTGTTAATTACTTTTTAAAATTGAATATAAAGCTAATTGTTTTGATGGTTCAATTGGGAAGTGGGGGAAGTGATGCCTTTCCTACAAGTTGTCTTCAATGTACAGCATATATTGCAGTTGTACAGCTGCAGTACTTGTAGTATCAATACTTCTCAATCAAACCGTAAAAATAGTTAACTCTACACGTCATAAGCCATAACTTATTATAATAGTTATAAATTGTAAAAATTAAGCTTTTAATAAACAGATGTTAAGCAAATCACATATTAATTGATTTGTTGACCCAAAGTAAAAATCTTTACAATAATTACTCATAAATTTGAATTACAGACCAATAATGGCTCAAAACAAAAGCAATGAAATGAGTGCAACATTTGGTTTACAGTGCTTTTGGGGGGCAGAAGTCAAGTTCGCTACAGTTAAAGGTGTCATCACTACAAGGGTTGGATATACGGGCGGAACAACTATTAACCCAACGTATAAGAAGCTGTCCGATCACACAGAGGCCGTTGATATTACATTTGATACCAATTTAATTACATATCAAGTATATTATTATTATAATTAAAATTCTCATTTATCACTCATTTTATGACTAATTCTAATTAATTAGCAACTATTGGACATATTCTGGCGCAGTCACGACCCGACTTTCGATACTAAACGGCAATACATGTCTGCTATTTTCTATAAAAGCGAAGAACAAAAATCATTGGCTGAAAGCTCACTAAAAGAGACACAAAAACAGTTTTCTGAACCAATTGTTACAAAAATACTGCCGTTTGAGGTCTTCTATAACGCGGAAAACTATCACCAAAAGTACTTTTTGCGCAAAAATAAGTCAATTTTGTCAACTCTTAACTTAACTGATGAACAACTAATTGATTCAGAGATCGCCACAAGACTTAATGGCTTTAGTGCTGGCTTTGGTTCTATTCAACAATTCAATGAAGAAGTGAATGGGTTTCACATTTCTGACGAAGACAGACAACACATCACAGAAATTATTAAATCGGGTCCTAATTTAGGGGAGTGTTAGCTCTCATTCCTATGTATTTGTTATATAACTATTCGATTATTAATTAAATGAAAATAAAAAGTTTGAAACAGTTATTAATAAATACCAAAATAATTAGTTTGGTTTATGAACTGATCGATGGCTTTATTCCATAAGTTGATAGTTTGTTCGTAACTCGATTTCAATTCATTTCTAATAATAAATAATAGAAAGCAATTATTAATAAATGAATTTTTATTGAAAACGTTGTTCACCTTTGAAGGATAGAACGCAAGCGATCAATGGCTTTGTCATTAGCGACAAATTGTTTCAGTTCTTTGTAAGCAATTTCTTTCATCAGATCCGAAGTTTTTATGACTGACCAACACTTTAGAAGTGATGAGTAATCAGTTCTCCACTGCTTTGTTCCACTCTTTGAGCATTGATTTAAGCCTAAATCCATTTGAATATTATTTTTATAAATAATTTAATAAATGTTTTATAAAAATATGATTAATGTTTACTTCGA
>JAQGCH010001178.1:0-16921 GCA_034699485.1 Nanhermannia elegantula | reverse complement strand
AACACTATATTATTCTTACTCAGAAGATGCCATCTCTGTCTCTATTTGTATCACTGCTTAGCTCTCTCTGTCTTTTGCTGTATTGCATCAAATTTCTCCCTCAAGTCAACTAATAATAAAAGGTATTTAAAAGTTAAGCCAAAAATGCGGTGCATTTGGTCTAACATTTTAAGGTTTATAATTGAGCTGAATGTGAATGAATGCCAACATATTTATAACAAACTGTTGCAAATATAATATGTTACACAGTTTTTATATAAAAGCCTATTATAATAGAAACCATAGTAAACGATCAATATTTGAAAGCATGGCATACATAGGGAGACAGTGAGAGAATATAACGACAGAATATAAGTAGAGTTTGCATAGACTGCACATTTGCACTGAAAGGGAGTGGCATAAGTCGAGCATAGACTGCTTCTACGGTTGTCTATACTTTTGAGTGCATTTCTTTTGCAAAGAGATCACAATTTTTGCATCACTTCATACTTCATCTCTCTATAGTTGTGGCAAATTATGGAATAAAGATGACTGAAGATGACGCGCAAAATGCTTTTCTACCAGTCGTTCGTAATTTAATAAACTATTCAATATTCAGGACTCTTATAAAAAATTTACATAAAACGACATGTGCTTTAAATACCAGTACTGCTACACATTTGCAAACATCTAATTGTGCACCGATTGTATCGTTATATTCTATGATTCTATGATTCTTTCATTCTATGACTCTTTCATTCACTATTGATATGTATTAAAGTAAATGTAAAAGAAAAGTATAAATAAATGAATTAAAATTTGACATTAAAATTGGTATTTTGAGAAAATTTGTTTCAATGTTAATAATAAGAAAAGTTAAGTTATCTTCATATCATTGCGTAGACCTATGATTAGCTACTATTTGAACATATATTATAAATAATAAGTTGACTTCGCGTTAGTTGACTGTTAGTCGACAATTGAATATTAGAAATATTTGTAATGTTTGTAATGTTGAACTGTTGAGCATTATGATGATTGTGTGTCTTTGTGCGAGCACTGGTGACATGACATGAGCATCGCTTGTTTGCTAAGCGTGTGGCACAAACTCAAAGCCACTCCAATTGTTAGTTCTTTTTGTGCTGTTATTTAACTAAAAAGGCATTCCTTATGCAGCAAGTCTTCAAGTCTTTGCAAGTCTTGCAAGTCTTGGCATTTTATAATCATGTTTCTCGTGATCCACTCTTTTGCAAACTCTGCCATTTAGTCATTCAGTAGATCTTTTCCACACAGAAATCCAACCAATTAGTGATTGGTTTTGCTTTTTATCCAAAAGTAATAGTAAGTCAAGTGAACCACAATTAATAATCATTATTTCCTATTCTGTCAGTGAATATGATTAACATTCTAACGGTTTGCTAATCGTATGTCATATTTTTAATGCTTGAGTCGAAACCCTTCTCCAGTTGTCCCTTAATTTGAATTATCTTATACTTAACTTACATACCGTGAGCTTTAACTGATTAAACTCATCAAATAGTCAAAAGTTAAGATCACTTTATTATATTATTAGATGATTTACAATTATGTGCAACTTTTCTAATAAAATAATAATCTTTTATCATACTATTGAGAGCCATATTTAGACGGCTTTTATTAAAAGCTGAGAGCAGATAAAAAATACTTTTCCTTCTTTTACGGGTTTATCTAATGCTAGAATTAGCTTTAGTTATAGCGTAGAAGTGCATTACTATTGCTATTTATTATTAACTATTTGTCTGTATGCAAAACAACTCTGCTCTTTCTCGACATTTATTCGGCATAAAATGGCGATTTTGCGCTCGTTTTCTTTCATAATATCAGTTTTATTGGTCGGTTTTGTACTCACCTTTTGCCATAACAACTTCTTTTTTAGTTATGTTTAATTTTTCCGTTGAGAATTTGGCTCACCTTATATGCAATTCTGCCTTTTTAGCACTAAAATTATAACTATTACCAGATATACTTACTGTGCATGCATTTATCCCAATTCCTGTCACAATTTTTATATTGTTATTCAAATTATTTTTATAAACATTTTTTCATTGTGGAAATGTTTGATAGTAATCTTTGATCCCTTAGTTATGTACTGCACTACGTTTACTAGTATTATGTTTTTAATAATGCTAAAAACGTTAAAACTAACTGCTTATTAACTCTAATAATAAGTAAATAAATAGAATTTTTCAAATGAAGCGCTCATTTGATAGCTTAGTATAATAATTATTAGCTCTAATAGCTGTTTATGATAAGTATAATTATAAGGTTAGTCGCCCTTATCCTTTAACAGATACAGTTTAATTCACTTTAACATTCTAAGTAGTGATAATGATGATGATAGCAAAATATAAGTGCTTTCATAGACCTTCAATGCATTCATAACATTGAGTTAGTACTGTATTTTCTCTTAAGCTGTGATATAGCTTTCTCTTATTGTCATCACAGGCACCTCAAAATGACATCAACCTTGGCTTTAATGCATTTATTGATATTTGAAGGAGTAGTACTACACCATTAATTGTGCTTCTGTCAGACTTTCACCAAATTAAACAAAAATCATATGAAACTACTATTTAGTATATACTTCTATTCTAGTTTTTATATATTGATAGCAGTGCTAAACTCAATGGATTTAAAGATATGTTAATTAAAATGAAAGACAAGTGAATTGTTTTTTGAAACAAAAAAGTTTACTCAAAAAGTTATGTAAATTGTTATGATTATGGGTTGCACACCAAGCAGTCATAGTAGTGATCAAACTGGATTTGCATATGGATGTGCTCGTAGTTCGAGTGCCACTGATTTGCCGGCTCTAACTCAAGAACATTATGACGGAGGAAACAGGAGAACATCACTAGAAATGAATGGAACACATACTGGTCTTTGTAATAATAAAGATAACAGAGAATCACTGGTACGTATGCCTCAAATTACTTTTTGATCCCATCTTTTTGTTTTGTAATTCAATTTTAAGTTAATTATCATGTCGTTGTCGTACTAAAACTGGTTGATTCGTTGTTCAGACTCATAATATGCTTAACACAGTGCGAGTCAGCGCTGCAATGCTTTATATTAAATGTTAAACTGCATACTTTAATCCCAAATGAGACCTGACTTTAGTTGCATGAGTTAACTCACATCAACTAAATGTCATTCACGCTTTTGCACATGCTTTCACTTTATGATTATAATTTTGATTTTTTAACCATTTACCGCGTTTTGGCCAATTTCGCTTTTATTTTGATGAAAACGCCTGTGTATTAAGAAATGCTGACTCAATACTTCGTCATTTTATTAGTTATGTTAATCGTTATGCGATGCATCAAATCATAGTTTATGTTTTTTCGAGCTTTTCTTTTTGTTTTTCTTTTGTTCACATTTCAAATAACATCATAGACTCATTCTATTATCTCAACCATTCTCTGTTGGTTCACAATTCTTCCATTCGGCAGTACTTTAATGATAGCATTCTATTCTTATAACAGTTTATACTCTAAAACTCTTCTGTCATTTTATTAACTTTGACTACAACTGCAAACTAAGTCAACAAAATGTGCAGACATCGGCCAAAATTATTACTAGTTTTCAAATTTGATTAGGACTCAAGATTTTATATAAAAATGTTATTTTGTAGGGTTTTGTTCTCCTTTTGTTAAGTAAAAAGATTTGTCAAAGATATCGATTCGTGAAACAATAATTAAATTTTTGTGCACAGCAAAGAGTTTACTTCTTCAGCCCTCTAATGTTAGGGTAAATTAATTATAAATTTACTACAAAATGTCTGCGTGTCTTTAAAACGTGCTTTTAGTACTAATTTTATGAACGCTTTTATCTGAGCATAAACTCAGAATTAAAACTGCATGCATTTTCTCATTAATAAGTCGTTCTGCGCTCATATCCGTAATACCGTAATATGCGTTGCATTAGTTTCTAAAACAATAGTTGTTCAACAATCCGGAAATTGAATAAAAGTTTGCCGTTTGATTGCATTAGTTTGCATATAAGCTTAATATATTTTCTGTTTATTCATATTCTGCGCCCATATAAATAATATATGTGATTCTGATTCAACTGTTGTGTGCTTTATCATGTTATTGTTCTCATATTTTGAATACTCTTCATTAGACACTTTTTAAAGAATAATACATAATAATAGGTTTGGTTAACAAATACATTAACTCTTGAGCAATCATTTATTTTGATCTAATTTGTTAACCAAATATAAGCCAACAAAAAGAAGAACAGAATTATAAAAATTTTCGTAATGAATATAAGTAATTATGCCAGATATAAGTTATTGCAGTTAATTATTAGTTATCTTATACATTCATTAGAAGAAACGCTAGACACTAACAAAAGTTGGCATTACTCTCAATTTTTGGTAAATTTCTAGATTTATAATCAACTAAGAGAACTCAAAACTCAGAAACTTGCTTTAGAAAAGTCTTATCCAGAACATAGGTTCACATGAATAAAATGATTCACATAATGCTTGAGGTTAGAGTACTATATATTCTATTAATATTTTAGAAAAGCAATATTCAGTTACGAAATTTAACTTAAACAACTCATCGCTATTTTATATCTAAAAACATCTGAATCTCACTTAAACAAAAATCGATTGCATGACGATTCACTGCAACAAAAGCGGAGCCTATCTTTTTTCAATTTTTGCTCAGTTTGTTGCTTATGTGGAATTTTTTTAACAAATTAGATTTTTTTTATAACTCAAACAGTCTAACTGTTTACTTCTTTGTTATCGACAATCTTTTCAACAAATATTTTTCCAATATTTTCCAAGAACTCATTAATGTGTGTATTTATAAGACAGAATATTATTCTTCAGACTTCATTATGCATTTCAGGAAAGATATTCCATAACATGCCGTGCAGTCTATTAACTTCATGAATAGGAAAATAGCGCTTTATATGATTCATGTACTGCAACATTAACCATAATAGCTTTTAAGCCATTTATTAATACATTTCTTAAATGATTCCAAAGCCTAATGAATAAATTTTTATAAATATATTGATTTAAGGCTATGTTAGAATTCACAAAGTGCGTGACATTTTGAGTTTATTAATTAAGTATCGGGAGTAGAGCTCATTCATTTAGTACGCGTATAGTCAAAGGGGTATGACTTACACTAATGAAAGGGGAATATTGCATGTATGCTCAAGAGATGTTTACATGGGGTTTCAATCTTAGGTGTTCTGCTCTTCATTAATATTTAAATTTCATCAAATTAATGCAATTCTCTAATTCTTTTAATCTGTTTTAGTTATCAATTAAAGATAATGATTAAATAGGTTAATAAGATAAATATTTTATTTCATTTCACCCGACTATTGGGTTTATTTTTGGTGGAGTGGCTTCTAAAGAGTTTTAATAGGGGTATATGGAAATGCGTATATATAAGGGAGAGGTAGGGCTCTAAAAGTTGATTATTTAACGTTGGCTCTAAATGTGTGATTCTATACCAGTTACTTTCGCAAGACACAAGTGATTACAACAATCAATTGAAATAATTATCTTAGAATTGCTTGTTTCAAAATAATTGGAGCCGAACGAGATTTGTTCAAACTACTCATTCTGTTTACCAGTGCCGTAACCAGTGGTGGGGTCAAGGGGCACTGATCCCACCAATTAGTTTAAAAAAAAGTAATTTGAGAACTGTTCACCTTGTCAATAATTTAAATTTTTTCTGAAACTTTTAATAATTCTACTCTTGTTTTGCACTAATGTATCAAACGGTTTCACAGAATATGAGCTTATAAAATGATACTTTATTTGATAGAAGGAAATTACAGATCTTCAATTTTATTGGTTAATACAAGCTATTCTCTCCTCAGTAAAATTAGTCTAAAAAGATATTCAAATAAAATAGTTTAAATATCAAGTTTTTGCTATAACTATGAATTTTAATAGTCATTTTACACGAAGGCATTCAAAGATGTAGACATCAATCAAATTAAATATATAACATGAACACCTTGTTTGCGTTAGTAGACTGTCGTTTGTCAATACTAGTGAAGTGGGACAACAGTCAGATAAGATAAATAGGATTCTTTTGTTCAAATTTCAATGAAAATGGGTTTTGTTTCCTTCACTCAAAGGCACAATTTTATCGATAATAAAAATTTCCTGTTTCAAGTGTGTGGCCATATATTTATATAATTTATTTAGTTTTACGTCTTCATTACGACACTGCTATTTCTTATTTATTCAATGATATTCGTATGAAATGTTACGCATACTTCAAATATGATTTATTTCTTCTAAAATTGAATTTTAATCGCTATTATTATCAGAATAAAGTTATAATTCGATTTTCAACTATTTTTGTCATTCAATTTCTATTAAGGCTATTATATTAAGGCAGTCAATATTTTGCAAAAATATTTTTAATATCCATATTTATCAACATTTGATAAATGCTAAATAAATATTCGATAATTCATTTTGTATTAATACAGTTTATTGTTTGCTTTCAAAATTATTAATAAAAATAGAATTTCTTTTTTGAATAGACTGACATTTTTGCAACCTATCAGTATTTAGTTTGAGATCAACATCTTCTGCTATACAAAAATTTTATTCTCTAATGAACTAAAACATCTTATTTGACGTCAAACTTTGGTTATATGAATTATATAACTAATTATTAGATATTTCTTATTTTGTAAATAGTTGTAAAGAATATAAAATTTTCATTTGGCTTTAGGTATAGGCAGAGTATAAGTATGCAAATAATTACAGAATTTCTGTTTGCATAGAATAAGTGATGCGAATGAATTCATTTTCATTCTGAGTCTTATCAAGAATATGCATAGAATTTATAAATAAGCCTGTACTATATGATTGTCTCCACTTTTTTGTCTGCATTTAATCATTAAAGCTATGTTTGAAAACTTGTTATTCTTAGCTATAAAGGCACTTATTTTTGGGTGAATTATCTATGAAATAAAAATGGCTATAATTAACGCGCGAACTGTGACTCACTTCTAGAAAGATTGGAAAATGAAAAAGATTAAGCGAAAATGTATATATTAAACAAGAATATTGCCAAAAAATTAACACTTCAAATATCGGAATAATTATAATTA
The DNA here is from genome assembly GCA_034699485.1 of Nanhermannia elegantula. Lineage (NCBI taxonomy): Eukaryota > Metazoa > Arthropoda > Arachnida > Sarcoptiformes > Nanhermanniidae > Nanhermannia > Nanhermannia elegantula. The sequence continues at coordinate 9,793 of JAQGCH010001178.1, read as the reverse complement.
GAACAATTTTAGTTTTCCAAACACTATTTCTAACAGTGGCTCTATTTTAGTCATTTTGACAGAAAATAAATATCTGAAAAAAAGTTCAATCAATCATATAATGTGAATCGTGTAATAAATTATTTAAATATATTTTTTGGTAAATTTTCTAGACTTTAAACATAGATTAGATTTGTTATTTCACTTGAGAGCAATTATATTTGTTATTTTCTTCAATTAAAGAGAGCACCAATTTTTTGATTTGATTAATCATTGAGTAAACTAATTGCTAAGGATTAATGTTATCGAACTTATTATTATCGCTATGACTTCAAATACTATTATCTTTCGACTTTCTTTTATGTTAACAATTATGCCTTAATTTGAGAATTGAGATAATAAGGCCTTACTTTACTACGCTTTTCAACAAAAAACCAAACATATGTTGAGTATATGTTCTCAAATTTATCTTCATTTGTTGCCACATAAGATCGATTGGATTTATTATCAGTCTATCTGAGGCTTTCATTCTTGATCTAACAAATGAATTCAAATCCTGACTCTAGTGAGACATTTATTATAGTAAAAAACTGATTAACTCAAAATTCTGGTTTGCAATGATAGCGTTTTTCTTGACTCAATTCCAAATTAAGAAATCACATGTCTTTGAGTTCTAGTTAACCGACTAAAAAATAAACATTTGATACATCTATTTTGGACATTAATCATTAAATCCTTTCTTTCACTTTACCCTCAATGTTGAAAATTTCTAATTATTTTATAAGATAGGACTCCCTTAATACTCAATTAATGGGCTCAATATGATGATGAAATTTTTGTATAATTTGATTATTAACAAAACATAACGAGTTATAGACTAATAACAAGATATAATAAATCATTAAATAGTCATTATCTTATTTTTTGATTTAATTTTTTTCGTTAATATTTACCTTAATATTAAACTTGAGGCTAATATAGATATAATTATTCTGTTATTATTGACAATTGGCTTTACTTATTGAAACTGACTCTTAGAAATACAAGTTTAATAACAGTGAAATTAATATCCTATTCTGCTCTATATTCTATGTATATTATTATTATTTGTTTTTGATTTTAATATTAAGATTGTATTAAGGCATTAGTTATGGAGATCTAATGTAATGTAACGAAAGTAAATCTATTGAGAAATAACTTGAATTTTTTTATTGATCCAATACATGGACGTTGATCTGAAAGCTATCTTTTAATGTTTTCATAAGTGAGTTGTTTTTACGAATGACAACATAATAATATTTTCAAAAGTTACACTTTTCCTCAATAATAGAGTCGTATAAATATTAATTAATTTGAGAATTGATTTGAATTTCAAATTAGCAAAGGCTAGAAATAGTTTTCTAGTAATCCAAAAATGCGACTCAATAGAGAAATTAAATAATTTATTTAAAAAATCACAATTTTCAAGGCTTTCAAATTCATAAATTTTTTAGATAAATTCGATAAATTAAAATTTATCTCAAATTAACACTCGAATTATTTATGAACCTATTTCAATATAAACGCTAAAGTAATTTATTTCGTTAAAAATTTGAAGCCCTTTTTGACTCTAATTTATAAATCTGATAAAGAATTCTATCGTAAGTCAGTTTTTTGTGAATTTAATTAATTTCATGGCCAAAAAATATATGATCTACAGCAAAGTTTCTGAATAATTGCAAACCTATCAAAACTCTGTTTGTGATAAATTTAGATTTTATTCATAATTTATTTCGCGAATAGTTTGCAAAGATTTCATTGATTCAAATGTAGAAAATTAGTCTTTTATTTACAAAGTTTTCAGTGCTTTACTCCCTTTAACATATGTGTATACGAAACCCATTTTTAAAAGTAGTTTCGAATAGAACCCAAAAGCTGTGTGAGTGCCTTTTTGGTCGTTTGTCTAATAAATTTTCAACAGTTTGTTTATGGCTGTTATTTAGGCTGTATTTGGAATATTCTTTAAGGGAAAAACTCAATATATTATCACTACTATTGCGAAATGAAGTCCACATTCTGCTCAAGTTTCTAATTATTTCATATAAATTTTATTCAGATTTTGTTTATCGTTTGCTTTCAACATAAATGTTTCAATTTATGCAAATCTTATTATTTGTCAGTATTTAAACCATTGCTTTTTGAAATATAGGTATGTATTCCATAATATATCGATTGCTTACTTTATTTGCGATAAAATTGTCAAATTTGAGGGGAACTTATACTGCATATAAGATTATCTAATAATTGTTGATTCAATCTTTGTTTCAAACATTTTGTCAAATCAAAGATCAATTGATTTTTATAAAAAAAAAGTTTATTTATATCTCAATCAAAAAATGAAGAAATTGCGTGCAATCGATATAAATAATTATAATATTATGCGATTTATCAAATGCTGCATTCATTTAACTTTGATTTCTCGATTAAGTCAAAATCACAAATATTATTCAGATTGAACTTTTCCAATGCTCTTTAGACAACTCTTAATTTAAAGAAGGGAATCAACATTTTTTATTTTGTTTTCGAAACGGTTTATAACATATTTTATATTTGAGAAACCATTTGACTAAATCAGTAGTTGGCAGAACCCCAGCCCTGCTATTGCGTGGGAAAGTTTTATTTGAATTATAATAATTAAATAGATAAGCAAAAGTCATGTTAACTATACTTAAATTATTATTTACAGTCGTAAGAAGTTATTATGTGAAACATATCAAAAGCGCAAACTGTTCACCACAAAAAGTACCGATAAAAACGAATTACACGACTTAAATAGAAAAACAATGCGATTATTACAGGTATATAATCTAAAGATAAGCTGCACATCGATTGCCTGTACCCTCTGAACTCCTGAAAGAACAATAAAATTAAGATTATCTCAATCAACAAATATTGAATTTTGAAATGATATTATATTAAATGACTTTTATAACAAGTTGTTCTACATTTATATCGTTTTTATTAACTCATAAATAAAAACAATTTTATCTGAGTATTTGATTAAAATTATTAGCAGTGTATATGTTTTGAAAGTTGTACCAAAAACCAGTGTTTTATTGAGAATAAGGCTTAGTTCAACTGAAAATCCTTATTACAAAACTATAATTAGAATAAATAGTAGTAAAATTTTTTATGAATAACTGTATATTGTATTTGAAACATGAAATAATTTCATAGAAATCTTGATTGACTAGAGCTTTGTTAAAAGTAGCGAAATGTCCTAATAGTTAAAGGTACAAAAGCTCAGTGTATTAATAAAGTAATTTTATTTGTTTAATGGCTAATATCATCAAATGTTTATCTCATTATATTCCACATCATTATCCAACATGTATGTCACTGAAAGGTGTGTCATACCTGTGCTCAGTAGCTCTCTATCAATATAAAGCTTTACATTGAATCTCATGTTTACGACCAAATAATATTTATATTTGATACTGTATAAGCTGTTGCATTATTTGACACAAATAAAATACCCTAAAATTTGATTACAGACTACTGACTCTTAATTCTTGAATATTTTTAAATCTAAAGAATGAATGACAGTGTAATTGGAGTAATTGAAGGAGAGATTCCTTTGGCTTAAATTAATAAAACGTTTTAATTATAGTTTTGGAAAGTGTATACACATTGAAGTTCAAGTAATTAAAATGTACTGTAGAATAGTGTGCTATTCAAAAAATGATTGAGAAATGATTAATTATGAGATCTATTAAAATGAGAATTTGGTTTATCAATTTAATTAAGGAAACCTTAATGTTCCTATTTTAGGACACTTTCAATTGTTTAATATAGATTTTTATGCGACAACAAATATTTCTCTATTTTGCAAGAAAACAGAATTATATTTAATTAAAAAGTTAAAAAAATTATAATTATTTTCTAATCTTGGTTTAATTCTTTTAATTATACTTAAATTCTTTAATTTTATCCTTGAGTTAGCTTCTGAGATAAAAAAGTAAAGAATGTGCAGACTTTGTGAGTTAGAGATAATAGAGAACTTGTGGACTCGACTGACTCGTAGGTATATAGTGGAAACGCTTACTCTCATAAAAGGCATGTGTGTTCATATCTATATAATAAAATACAGTAAAACTTTTATGATCTATCATCGTTTTCACAAGATCTCAAGACTACAAAAATTTCATTTGTGAAGCTATAAATTGTCATTTGGCTGTTGGTTTGCTGTCAGTTATTGTTATAACTACTGTATCAGTACAACTATTGCAGTCTTATTTCATTCAATGCTAATTTCGTAAACAATTAGCTCTAAATATTTACTCTAAATTTAATGAATATATACAAATGACAAATATATGCTTTGAGCTCAACTTTCACAATGAATTATATATAATAATAGTATACTTATTGTAATCAAATGATTCCATATTATTTAGACAAATGGTTTCTTCTGATGAGTGAACATATAATATACTAACTTAATAGTACTGAATAAGTTTGATTTATTCGGTTAAGACTAAACCCATTCTTATTTTTGTGTGGATATAACAGACTTAACAATTGATTTATAACTGGGTTTACTTTTCATGGATTTTGTTGAGACCAGTGAATCAATGCGTGCAATTCTATCCAAATCTGAGGTTAAAAATTTATTCTCTTTTTTTCTTTTTTAATAATCTTTTATATTTATATATTTTTTTAGTTCTTTCAAAAATTTGATAAATAATTAAACTTTTTATTTTTATTTTTAATTTCATTACTTCAAACTAATATCACTTTTTACAGACTTTTTTAAACAGATTTTATGATTTTGAAAATATCTTTTTAAAGTATCGATTTTCTCTAGTATTCACATTTTGTTCACGTCATAAACTTATTGAATACCTTTTGAAAGCCTTTATACCCTGTTTATACCCATTTGTTTGTCTAAAGTTGATTTAATTCATTGGTTTAGTTCAGGTTTTAATCCTATCTTAACAAAAATGAAATTCTAATCCAATGTATTTATAAAACTAATTTAAAAATTTGATTCAAATATGTTACTCAAATCTTGCTGTAAAAGACTTCACTGTATTTTATTGAGATTTCACATTTTCTATAACGTTATATCAATAAAACTACGCTATTATTTATTATATTTATCTTTATTAGTGTTATAAAATATAAATATCAAGTAAAACTTGAGTTTAAAGAATTTAATTATTATTCAAATAAATCTTTAGATTATTTTTTAACTTATTTATGAAGGCATTTAAAAATTGAAATTAAGACTAAAACTTTTACCATTAAATTGATTGAATTCGTTAATGGATTTCTCGTCTAATATGAGATGAGAGTAAATTAATTTCTCGTTAACTACATTTGTTGCTTAATCTATGCTTTTTAAAGCATAACCTAAGGTCAGATTTAGACGACTGAACCCTCTATTAGGGTTCAATTTATTGAGTTTGATTCAATTTTGATTTTCCATTCGAATTATCTGAATCCACAAAAGAACAGAACCATAAAGAACTGTTCGCCAAAAATAAAGTTTGAAGTTTATTGAGTTGAGCCTCTAATTCAATAAAGAAGAAATTGTCTCATTGATCGGGAGTTCTTTTGAAGCCATAATGGATTTTGTGTTGCCTTCGGTTAAGGGACGCAAAACATTTATTAACAAATTTTTCCTCATTTAAAACTCACTGTTTTACCAGTAATAACAGTTGAATGGATACAAATCTGTATTTCTCATAATGTGATAGTTTTTCGCTTATTTTTTTATAACTTGACGAAAATTTATTAAAATAGTAATTTAGAAATGAGGAAAAATTGTTGTTTTGATTCAAAGGTTTTCCTTTCATTATTTGAAGTGCCTGTACATTAATTTTAACGATGCCTTTATAAATAAATTATATCAATTTCCTTATAATTTGCTCGCTTTATATTAACTAATATTATGAATTCATATTCACGATAAGATCATAAAACAAAATATATTACTTTTATGACACGAAAGAGTTATTATTTTCAATTCTTCATAATTCATACATTCAAATCATAATTCATAATAAGTTAATTTAATGATATACTTTCAACGTTTACCTGCGTATTAGAATATTAACGAGTTTCACATTAGTCTACAACCGTCTACATTTCAATGTAATATATTAACAATTGTTTTGCTAAAAACTATTGCGGAAATGAATTCACAGTTTACAGTAAAATATGATTAATTCATTGTTATTTCGATAGAGATTTTGGAGAAATATTAAATTCAAATTATCTTATTATAAGCAGTGATTCACAATTTGTATGCTATGGCTCTTTAATCAACTTTAAAAAATGAATCCTTAGTAACAATTTAGTTGTTATATAATTGTTTATAATTAGTTTTAGTTATTTTTTGTTTAAACAACTCTTACAACTCCTTTTGTTTAATAGTTTAAGTTTTTTATTATTTTTGTGAATTCAATGAAAGCACATGTAATCTGTAATCTGTTTAAATTTTAATCCGAAGGCTTTGAAAGCTAATCTCTTCTAACAATCATATTATTTTGTGACAGTTAAGCATTTGATAAATAATGGATAACAACATAATAAAGTGGCAGTTGAGGAGCAATACTAATCTTCATAAATTTTAACTTTACTGGTGATAAAAGTAACGGTTACTTAATTCTCTTTATATAATTTTGTGGCTCAAAAATTATTGAATTCATTTTCTGTTAATTTTGTTAAAACCTATTAATAATTTTGTTTGAATCTTACAAATATGACGCTATGTTTAGATAACATTAACAGCAAAAAATAGTCCTAATGTTTAAATTATATGAAGCAAAAGGCTATAAATCTTTTGATCTCAAGTTTCTCTCTTGACATTAGCAGTGAAGCGAACGGTGATAAGAAAATGGAAGGATAGCAGTTAGAACCCAAACAATTGTCCACTATATGCCACTCATTTTGCGAAAAAACTTAAAAATCTAAATTTTATCTGATTATCATTGACTTTATTCTGACGAGCTCTGTATCATTATAAAAGTTATAAAATATGTTAATCTTTTAATAATTGTTTTTTAAGTGAATTATAGTTAACTAATTTTTGTGTAGGTTTAGTGTTCAAATTGTGTGCTGTAGTGAATGAGTTTTGTTGAAAAAGGGATTCAACTGTTCTAAGTTTAGATGAGCAAAACTAAAACAAAACTTGTGTAAAGTATAGAACATTTATATCTTTAATCTTTGTTGATCGAGTCATTTTTCTTAATAAAATTTTATTTTTACTTACATTTAAGTGGAGAAAACCTAAAATTTTGAAACCCAGTTCAAATCATGCTTCAAAAATCAAAAATCAAGAACTTGTGTATTTTTAAAAACGGACAATCTCAACATTTTTTGAAAATTTTATTGACAGTCAACTGAACTCAATGCCTATTTTAAAAAGTAACTTAATTGTGTTAAACATAGTCATAAGATTACTTGCAATTTTGATTTAAATTTTGTAATAATGTCACGAGGTATTTGATAGCCCTTTAGCTAAATAATGATCCAGATTTGATCAGTCAGTAATGGTTGCGAAATCATTTCTGTCATTTACATGATTATTGCTATTTAATTAATTAATTTTGGCATCAAAGCAACTCTTTTAGACATTTTAAACTATGAAAAATGAATTTTTACACTCCTGCAACATTTTATTCTATTTTTATTTTATATAACATAAGTTATCATTTTTTCATTTTAAAGCCCTGCTAAATATCAATATCCAGTCACAATGTTTCGTATCTCTGCTATTTATTACTTTAATGATGTGTAAAATATATTTTATTTTGATATCTGACGATAATTTATAGTCAAGATTCTAAATAATGTCGTTGCGATGGCTTTTTTGATAATCTCTTGTTTTATTGTCTAATAACATAATTACGTTTTATTTAATTTTTTATATTAAATAATAAATCAAACTATATCTATACTCAACCCATATTTAGATAATAGATTTTCCTCATGTTATTAGATTTTAATTTCTCAATCAATTTTACTGTGCATTGAAGCTAATAAATCATTTTGAATACAAGATTTTGCTGACCATAACATCATAAATCTTGATTTTTAAAATTTTTTTGTTTAAATCTGTTTTTCAAAAAAAATTATGACAAAACAAAAATATACTGCATTATTAGATGATATAAAACTATTCTGATTTATTCATTGTATGAGTTGATTCGTTAATATTTTGACAGAAGATATACAAAACGAGTTCTTCAAATTTGATATCTCAAAAGTATTTGCTATGAAATGGATATTTTTGCTGTTAATCCATAAAACACATCTATTTGGCCACTATTTATATATTGAACCTCCGTTTCTTGTAAAGGTCACATCGGCAATGAGTGCGTCGATATTTTCATATATAATTCAAATGAAATGAGATGCCTGACGTAAATTTAATCCTCATTGGTATACCATAACAGTTTTCTACTATACTAAATAATTTTGATAATATTAAGTTACTATAGTAAGTTATTGTCACATAAGCGCCGGTACTAAAAATCGGTGACTGGTCTTTATGAGAAATATCTTCAGCTATATTGACATTGCCATCATTTAGTTAAAACATTAACCATGACTTGCAAATCAAGAAATCAAGTTCTCTATCAAATTCTCAAATAAATTAAGGACAGAGCTCAACACAAACTCATTGCAAAAAATGAAATAAAAATGAAATTAGAAAATTTTTATTTAAAATAAATAAATATAAAATAATTGGCGAATTCATTATCGATAGTCCTTCACAATGGACGTAAAGCTTAAAATATAAATATTAAACCTGTAATAGTAGTGTTCTATGTTTGATGTGAGTGTTTGTCTGTTTTTTGTCACTAAGCTATACAATCGATCCGTTCATATGTAATAAGAAATATTTCTCTTACATACAAAGAAGTGTTCACAATAAATGTTTATTTCTAATACAGAACTGGTATAGGTATTAGAAAAATACTTCTCAGTATAAATAAATTATAGCTTAAAACCACTATAAAGCAAATCTGTCCGTAAAACTCATACAATAAAGTATTGATAACATCTCAAGCCATAACCCTTGATATTTAGCCACAGAATACTAACTGAGGCTCTTAAAAGGTTTTCATTATAAAACTCAATCAATGTCCTCAATTCTATTCCAAAAATGCATTCTCAAAGGTCTTAATGATCGAAAGCTTCATTTTTCATCTTCTGTGGAATTACTATCAATGCATTCATTTGATTTTCGTGATCGTTCTTTATAGTCTTATGTATAGTCTCTTTCACAGAACCGATCGAACCTAAACTTTGTAAACTTAAAATTGTTATCTCATATTATTATTTCAAATAATAGTTCTTTATAATTGAGTTATTGAACAACATCATCAATAATCATGTTACACCTCTCATCAATTTTTATCAGTTAACATAATTATATTCTAATCTATTTTTAAGAATTGAATACTAACTTTCATCTTAATTTTGTTTAATTTGTTTGAGGTTAGAATATAAAATAGTTTAAATTCGTAAAACTCTATTTCTTCTCTACTAAATGTAAAGTTTAAGTTATAAACATTACTATTGCTATTGTTTTTAATTCTTTTAATATTAACTATTTTTTTTAATCAAAACCAATATTAATTATACTTAATGTTTATTTTCTATCATATCTTAATTTCAGGAATATTTCTGACATTTCTCTTATAAATTATATAATATTCCAGCATTATATAGATTTATCACTTAAAAACACTCAATAATATAAAAAATTTAAAATATATACTGTACTTGAAAGTGTATGTAATATTATTTTGGTCGACTC